>PVLD010000043.1:0-203386 GCA_004027595.1 Dinomys branickii | reverse complement strand
AGGGAATAGCTGGTTTGAATGGAACCTCTAGACCTAGTTTGCTGAGAAATCTCCAAACAGCTCTCCACAGTGGTTGCACCAGTCTGCATTCCCACCAGCAGTGTAATAGAGTCCCTATTTCTCCACAGCCTCGCCAGCATTTGTTATTGGATGACTTTTTCATACTGGCCAGTCTTACTGGGGTGAGATGAAATCTCGATGTTATTTTTATTTGCATTTCTTGAATGACTAAAGATGTGGAACATTTTCTCATATATTTATTTGCCATTTGTATTTCTTTATCTGAGAAGTGTGTATTCATCTCAGATGCCCATTTCTGATTTGGGTCTTTGAATTTGGACAGGTACATGTTTTTTAATTCTTTGTATGTTCTAGATAACAGTCCTTTGTCTGAGGGACAGTCAGCTAGGATTTTTTTCCCAATTTGTGGGTTTTCTTTTTACTTTCCTGGTGATTTCTTTAGATGTACAAAAACTTTTCAGTAGATATCGATATGCAAAGCAGCAACTATTGTTGTTTTTTTTTTGTCTTTTGTTTTCTGTTTTTTGTTTTTCTCTTGTTGAGATGATTGTTTGACCAATTTCATATGTCTGTATCTGTGTTCATGTATATACACTTCGAAGATATCAATAGGTAAAGCAACAACCATTGTTGAGTCCATGTCACCTTGTCTGTAAATCAGCTTTGATTGTACTATTTTTTATGCTAATTTGTGTCTGTTTGTTAATATGTTTTTGTGCTTTTATTTTTTAAAATAAAAAAAAGAACATTCTAGTTGCTGAAAGGGAGGTGAAGGTTAGGTCATTGTCACTCAGATGACAATGGGCTAGAGCATTAACCACACTAATGGTGAGAAGCTGTTAGTTTCTGTATATGTTTTAAGATAGAACAAGGGGATTTGCTGACGTATGGATAGAGTTGTAAGGGAAATAAAGTAGGCAGTGATAGTTCCTAGGATTTTGGCCTAAATGATTAGAAGAGGGGAGTTGCTATTTACTTGGGTAAAGGGGAAGAAGATTTGAGGGGAGCAGGGCTCAGTTTTGGACATGTTACTTCTGAGGTGTATGTGGGAATCACATGGCCGTGTCTAGTAGGTAGCTGGATAGATAATGTTTAATGAGAGGGCTGAACTGGTCATGTATATTTGGCACAGTTGGATGAGATCACCAAGGAAGCAAACACGAACAGGAGAAAAGTCTTGATGAACTCTGATAGTTCTAAGTTGGAGCTCAGCCACGAAGACTAAGAGGTCATGTCCACAGAGGTCAGGAGAGTTGCCATAAGAATGTGGTGCCCTAAACACCAATGGGAAAAGAAGAGTTTTAAGAAATACGTGATCAGCTTAATCAAATGCTGTTGCTGGGCCCTTTGAAATTAGGGCTGAGGATTGGTCTATTGGATTTACATTAAAAGTCATTATTTATCTTGGTAAGAGAGTCTTTAGTGGAGTTATTGAAGCCAAAACCTTGTAGAAGTTTACAGAGTGTGTGGAAGGAAAGAATTTGAGGTGGCAAGTATAGACAACTTTTTCAAAGAGCATCGCTGAACGTGGAAGTAAACAGAGTGGTGACTAGAGAAGGAGGAAACTTTAGAGTTATCACTCTGACCACTGCTTCAATGGAAGCAGATGCTTCCCTTTTTATCTAAAATACTATGCACATGTATTTCTACAAAATGAACTGGAAGAAGGGGACCCAGTTTATTGAACCCCAAGGCATCCCAACATGTAATGGTTGGGGAAGTGAGTGAGAAACAACAAAGGAAGCTGAGGTTCAATTTTGGAATAAAAGACAAGCCTTAGCAGCACATTGTTTGTAGCAGTTCTAGGTGCAGCTGGCATTCAAGGAGGCACCCCTTGACATGGGATGAACTGCCTTAAAGAAAGTCACTCAGGTGTCTTGACCTGAGACTGTGTGAACCTCTCTGTGCTTTTGTGCCTGACTAGCTGAAGAAGCATTAAGTGAGGCAGAGCAGTGAGTTTGCCATATTTCCCAGATACTTGCACATGACCCCCTTTTCTTCATAGAGCCTCTAGGGTCCCAGCAGAAGTCAACTTGAGAAATGCTTCTACCTACATGTCAGCACTTTATTGGTTCTTAGGCATTGAATGACTCGTATCAATGCCAGGAAGCAGATGATTTTGACAAGGAGAACTTTCTTCCATTAAAGCCCCTCTTATCAAGATAAATAATGCCTTTTAATGTAAACCCAGTAGACCAATCCTCAGCCGTAATTTCAGAGGAACCGGCAATAGTATTTGATCAAGCTGATCACACATTTCTTGAAACTCTTCTTTTTCCTTTGGTGTTTAGGATAACGCATTTATGTGGCACCTCCTGACCTCTGTGGCCATGACCTCTTAGTCTTCGTGGCTGGGCTCCAACTTAGAACTATCAGAGTTCATCAAGACTTTTCTCCTGTTGGTGTTCACTCCCTTGGTGAGTTTGTTGGTAGTTTTTAGTTTTATGTCTCCCAAATTCCTCACTGACAGAGCAACTAAGATTCTCAGGAAATAGTCCATTACACCAGTAGTAGTTTCATTCTTTATGATGGGTTAAACATTATTGTCTCATTCTTTTTCAAATACAAGAGATGCTCTTTTCAAGCTATAGTAAATTCTGTTATCTGGCAGCTTACTAAGTAGAAAACTATAACTGACATTTTGGATTCTCATTTATTGTAAATCATCAGGATATTGAGACCTCCCTACAAGACTCTATGGCAAAGATAGTGAACTCCTGCCTTTACCAAGGAAATGGTGGCCCACACCTTGAAGGGACACCCCCAGCATCTGTAGAGGGCTCGGGGTCAATTGTGCCTCCATCGGCAGGGCTTAGCTGGATTCCCTTCTCTTAATTCAGTATCTCGTGAACCTCGGAGAAGTGTCAGAGGTACTAAGCTGATTTTCGGTGGTCTCATAGCTGCAATTTGAGATCACATAAGCAGTTAATTATTAGGAGCTAAGTAAACTAGAGATGTATATTTGAGAGTTTTGGCATATAAATGCTTTCCTAAGAAAACCAAGACTGGAGCAGATCCCTAATGGAGTGAATACAAAGGAAAAAGAGGTCAGAGACCTGGGATCTACCATGTTTATACAGTGGGAAGATGAGGAAGAACCAGTGAAGGAACAGAGAGGCTGACAGAGAACGAGGTGAGTGTGGTATGCTAGAAACCAAGAAGAGAGACAGTCAGAGAAGAGATGTCCCCTTTATCAGATACAGCTGCCAGGTCCTGTGTGGACACTTCAGTTACTATAATAAGGAGTGGAATGGAGACACAGTTACATCCTCCAGTGAGTCTCGAGCAATAAAGAACATACTTACTTAATCATGGTTATGTTGATAACATTAAATGCTCACTTAGTCACCCTGCTACATAATTAAGAAAATAAAGAAAAATGACAAGGGGGTAAAAAAGTCCAGTATTAGTCCTTAAAGAATCCTCCTGGAATGTAGCTACTTTCACATTACTGTTAACATTTTATAACTCTGATTTTTGTATATGATTATAGTTTTGTAAAATACACAAAATGGTATATACTGATTTTTAAGTCAGTAGTTCATATAAAAATAGTACATGTTCCTCTTAAAATATTTGAAAGAGAAAATAAATAATATTTCAAAAGCAAGAGTAAAGAAGGTAAAAGATCTCTACAGTCTTAGTACACACCATTAACATTGTGGTGTGAGGTATGTATTTCCATATGATCTGTGTGAAGTGCCTACCTGCCTTATCTAAGAAATAGCCCAGGGATGGTGTTTGTCCTGGAGAAAGCACAAATTCCCAGGGGAGGCTGAAGATCCAACCTGCTGAGCCTCCCTCAGATGCTCAAGTGTAGAGGGCCTCAGGATGCTCTCAGAATACTACTCAGAAGGTTTAGGTTGAGTCTAAGGAGGCGAGAAAAGCCTTTAGGCACTGGAGATTCTAATTAGTTCTTAAAAGGACTATCAACAACAACAAAAAGAAAATTTAGACATGTGAGATTTTAAAAAATTATTTAACCATCATTTATAGGTACATGCTAATGTAAAAGTATATGGCATGTCAGAATCAGAAAGAACTCTGAATTGAGACAAATTTTTTATTTTTACCTATAAGAATATTGAAACCTAGAAAGCTAGTGATTCTCATTCACAGATGATTCCAAACCATTATCAGCAGTTAAGGCTCAAACCTACTTCTCTGAGTATCAAAAACACTCTGAAACTGGTAAAATTTATGGCAGTAGTGTTTCTAAGCAAGCCCTGTTCCTTCCCCTTCCCCCCAAAACCTTCAGAAAAAGATGTGTCTCTTCATAAAGCTAGATTTAGAACCCTTTTTCAGGGTGAGACTTGTGGGAGTAAGGAGAGCCCTAAATTTGGAGTCCAGAGGCTGAGTTCATTCACATCTCAGTTTTTCCACTTCCTTTCTGACCATAAGTAAACCACATAGCTGTTCTAAGTCTTGCTTCTTTTTCACCTGAAAAATAAGTGTATCATACATATTTCTGCCCGTTGGGGTATTTTGAGGAGATCTTATCAGTACAAAAGCAACGTAGAAGTCTAAAGCATTCTTTACATACAGGGACTTGTTATTTTTATTAAGATTGCACAAGGAATGGGTTTCTACATCCTACAAACCCACAATTGCCTTCAGAGTGTTTCATTCTTCCCCCATAGTAGGTGCAGAATAAATATTTCTGAATAGTGGAGAGCTTTTACCATCTTTAGCAAAAGGAGTATTCATGATAATTCTCCATGGGAGTAGTGGGATAATAGTTACTATAGGGCGTGCCATGTTTATGTGGGTTCCCTCATAGGGCTTTTAAGCTAAAAATAGGAGGAAACTTGTCTGATGTTGCCTCTGACTGAAGTGTGGTGTCAGTAGGATGGTGAAGGAAAACAGCCAAAGTGGCTGTGCAACTGGAACAACATGCTGTTCTCATCAGACATTATTTAATTTTATTTTAAGGCTCCTTGGACATGATATTTCTATGTGAGAACAATAGAACGTTTGCCCTTTGTGTAGCCTTGTTTTAGTTCTAACAATGAGATTTACAATAATGCTGTCTTTGTGTTTTGTCCTCATTTGGCAATGGATCTTTTATGGCACCCTTGTTTTAAATGTGGAAAACAAGGTAGGGGCAACGTACAGTAAAATGACTTACATATGGCATTAATTCCACATTTTGTTGATATTTCTGATTTGTTAGGTTAAACTTGAGAATTCCATCCTCAGATTCCTCTGTCCTATTTATTACTTTTAATTTAAGACTGTGATAGACTAGATGTAAATACTCATTTTTTAAAAATTCATTAGCAGTGTATATAAAACCTAAGTGAAGCCAACATCAGAGAATGTTACAGTTCTGCGAGGATACTCTAGAGATCTTCTCACCCAGAGTCCTCACTTTACATTGCCTGGTATTACATGGGCTTAGGAAATGAGCACCCAGCACTTTCGGCCTATAGTAAATGGGTTTTAATCTGTTAATTATATAGATCACCCCAGACTATATTAAGAAGTTCATGTGAAGTTGTCAGCTAGTAGAATACATATGCTTTTGGGATGAGATCTGAAACCAAACTATTTTTAGAGTAGTTAACTACATTCCAAGGTTTAATGCCACATACAAAGATTTCCCAGACTATATTTATTCATGAGTTGCGTCTCCTTGAAAGATAGCTCTTAAAAGCAGTGGAGAGGAACTTTTGAGAAATGTACAGAGATGGTAGTGTCTCCTGATTCAGCTCATTAAAAAAGAGAGAGAAAAATGAAACCCACAGTAGAAACAGGGCAATAGGAGTTAATCAGTCACATTATCCCAGCCCTTCTCTTTGGAATCTGGTCTTTAAAGTCTATCATGTACATGCAAAGAATCTCCAGGGTTGTTGTTATCATGTCAGTTAAGAATTCAAAATGTAAAGATATAAGAGGTGCTCAGCCCCCAGTGTGATCTCACAGAGCCAATTTTATATCTTCCATGTAGCAGAGTGATAAATACAGAAGTTTAACTTGTTAAATGGATTTTTATCCTGTACTGTGTAGCATACATTTTAATCTAGATTATATTTAAATACTTCATGGGACACTCTCAGAGTATGAAAAAATAGATGCTATCTAGAACTCAACGATTTGAAAAATGAGGCAGAGTTAACAAGAGAAGAAAATGGGAGGGCAAGGGGATATCCTTCTCTTCAAATTCACATGATAATATAAAATGGGGCTTCGGACACTCACATATTACTAGGTTGGAGTCCAGCTTCCTACAAGGAAAGTGCTCATAGAAATGAGTTTTCTCTAGAGCTTCCCATATTTTTCTTAGCGTTGAATTTGTCACAGTTTCATTAATGAAATACAGCACAACAGATCACAAAGCATATAGCCCCTTCTTGACTACCACGATATCAAGGTTCTTATTGTAGACAGCTCTTCTCCAAATGGCGATTTGGAATTTTAGACTTACTGCATCTCAGAAGCCTCCAGATCATCAGAAAGATCATGGACAATAGTGTGTAGGAAGATCTTCTGCAGGCCTTATGGTGGTGCATTTCACTTTGGCTGTTGACCTGTTTTCAGTCACATAGCCATACCTAACCACACAGGAGGCTGGGAAACGTTCTGATTCTTCAAACTGTGCTTATAGCCTCTGTAGATTAACTTTAGAATTGGATATAACATGTTGTACACTTCATACCATGGTTAGCCCCAGGTCGATGAGTACACCTCAACTGTTTTGAAATGCTGTTTTATAAGTCTCTCTACTGCCAATTGTTTCTCCATTTGTTCTGTTTGTAAATACCTGCATTGCTTTGTCTTTCAAGTTTTCTATATCTTGCTTAGGTTTTCTATATTTTTTTAAAAAGAAAACCACTACCTCAGAATCATGAAATAGCGAAGAAAATATTTCCAAGAGATTATTTTAGGATGTGTCTGACTAGATTCTGTTTTCCTAACTCTACCAAAGTAGGGTAATGATTTATTTAAGAGACTCTTCCCTTGGCTTTCATGAAGGATCTGAACAAATCTCCTAAAAGTAGAAAAATTATATGCTGAGTAGCGAGGCAGAGGATTAAGCTATAACTACCAAATAGCGCCTTTGAGACTTTTACAGTTAAATCGTGTTTGTAGTTTTCTAGAAATCATAGAACAGTTTCTAAGTAGTGCTAAAAAATTTTTAAATGTGCATGTGAATGAATGATAAGAAATCACAGCTAACATAATTATATAATTTAGTTTTTTTCTTTAACTTTCTTATTTTTAAATCTGCAAACTAAATGTATTTTATGTCTGAAAAGAGATAGTTTATAAGGTACAGTTCCTTAGGAGTATTAACCTGAAGGATCTGTCTGTGCTGCTTAGGGAATTAGCAAGAAGGCAGAGAATTATAGTGGCAAGGTGATTGGACTCCACTGGTATGGAGCTGTTTGCAGCCGAGGGATTTGAAGCTCTATCTCAATTCTCTTAAGAGCCTAATCAAGTTGAAAAATGAAGAAACTGAGTCAGGAAATACTTTTTTAAAAATCTAAGAATCTTTACTATGGTCTTTTAACCAAACTGATTGGTCATGCTGGTTAAAACACTTGCAGTTGTTCATGTAAATAAACATAGCACTGAAGAGAATATTTCAATCACTTACCTACCCATTGAACATGGCCAATATTTGATTTGGTGTGAAGTATTTTGACAAGTATAGGTGATACAGAGATACATGTAAGGCAAGCTTCTGCTTCCAAACAACTTTCAACTAATAGACGCCTAAAAACTCAAAACCAAAACCAAGACATCACCAGGTGAGAAGTGCTCAGATAACTGCTGAAGAAACTGGAATGAGAGCTTCTAGGAGGAACTGCTGACCTAGTCAAACAACTCTTTCTTGAAAAAGAGCCAGAAAAGAATATTAAATAGAAGCATCAGTTAAAGAACTATATATTAGGGCATGCAGCAAGATGACCCCAAATGGATCAGTCTACTGCATTTCCTTATGTTGTCTTTGTTATTTCTCATTAGTTCCAAATGCATTGAATTGCTGTTTAAATAGTTGTAAAGGTATGTGGTTAAGTTGCTCTGCTTACAGTATATTCTGGAGTCTGTCTACACAGTCCTTAGACATTCAGTGTAAAATACACCTTATTGTATTTTTAAATGCTGCCTTTCAAGTTCACTGTAGAAAGTAGTCTGTTTTTAAGCTCAAGAAAAAGTCAAGCAAACTTCTCTTTAAAAATTGGGGGGATGTAGAATATTTTTTATATAGCTCTCACAGTTTATGTGACATCTCCACAGAAAGCTTCAAGTATATCTTGGCTTAAACTTTTTCAGACTAATGTCACTTAATTTCTGATGAGTCAGAAAATCACGTTGATGGATGGAATGGTGAAGTAATGACATTTGGATAATTAACCATTTTAATCTTAACACAAACATCATTTAATATGTTTTATAATTGCAAAGTCCTCTTGAACTAGATGATGACTTGGGAAGGAGAAAATCCCTAGGTTCATCTTAACAAGTAATTTGTCTAGTTGACTATTGCTTTTTTAATCAAAGATCTTGGTTTATACAAATCTAAATGTGTATGTGTAGTATTTTGCCCAAGTACTGATAGTAAAATTGCCATCTTTTCTAATGTTGCCCCCTTACCCCTTTCTAAGTTTCTAACTTCCTTGACACTTAATGGTTTTCTGGCTTAGCTAGATGCTCTTCTGTCTGAAACTTGATAGGGGTGGGCATATTAGCAGTAAATTTGGATTGGCCATTGGATTTTGTCAGTCTCAGAGGATTGACCTCGAGTCCTTTAGTCTGTGGAGTGGGAGTGTCTTCCTTCCGGCTTTGGTTATTTTTCTTAGTCAGCGGGAGACCCATTGCTTTTTGACTTACATTCCTCAGACAATTTGCAGGCCATCTTCTTGCACATACTGTCACTCTTCAGTCTTTTCAACAGTTAGTTTAGTCACCCCTACATCTCCAGTGACCAGTGCTGTGCTTGCCGTATAGCAGATGCTAGGGAAATATTCCCTGAGTGTACTTTTAGCTACCTGAAATTTACCATCAGTGTGATCTGTAAATGCTCAAAAGCAAGATGATTACGTGAAATTCTGGAGTTTGTTCTACCTTTATCAGATGGAGGGGACACCATCACACTTCTGATATCTCCTCTTTCCTTCTCTGCAGACTCACATTTCAAGACTCCCTCCTGGGGCGGTGGCAGGACAGTCAGTTGCAATCGAAGGTGGGGTTTGCCGCCTGGAGAGCCCAGTGAAGTGACCCTGCTGGCTGAGCATGAAGCATCAACGAGGCATTTCAGAAACATGAGCTTTTGGGGGTTTTAAGCTTCTTTTTTTTATAATTCTTATGGAACCTTGTGCACCACTCAAAACACAAGTGCTGCTGTAGTTAGCACTTAGTGATGCGTGGACTTTTGGGGGTGCTGGATGGCGTGTGGGTGTGTGAGTGTGTGTGTGTACGCTCATCTGTGTGCGATGTGTGTGCTTGCTTCTCCCTCAATGAAATAGACTCTCCTCATTGTGTAACCAATGACTGGGAATGATCGTCTTTACAAAACGTGTGCTTTAACTGTTTACAAGTAAAACCTAAGGTTGCAGGAAACATTTTTTATTTCATAAAGAGTAAGTACCAACTGTCACTGATGTAATGTGTCTGAACTGAAGAGTAAATCTACTTGTTTAAATGATTTGACAGTGGTCGTGCTCCATTTAATAACAGTAATAAGTAATAAGGTGTTTTTATTTGTGAATCAGTTTAAGTAGATCTTGTGGTAACTTAAACTGTTGTCTTCATCCCTCATATGGGGCATTTTTCTTTAACAAAGAGTGGTTTCAGTGAAACAATCCAGCAGAGAATTAAGGTCAGAACCTTTTTAAATAATAGTCTTATTGATAAAGTTTGTACTTCTTCCCTCTGCTTTTCTAAGATTCAATACTGCTTAGCTTTGAGCTGTATGTAATGTATTATGAAAGACTATGTAAAGAGAACATACAGTAATGCACAGATCCTTAATTGTGTATAGTGGAATGTTATTTACAATGCAACACTGTAAATAAGAAAGCAGAGTTTATGGGAAAATTCAATATTATCTTTGTTTCTTGTTTAAATATATTTTTAAGATAAAGATACAAAAATAAAAAAAATATTACCACATTTGGTGTCTGACTCCTCTTCTTGGACTAAGATAGTATGCTTGGAATCTTCGATTGAAGGTGAATTTTTTCATTTTGTTTGTAAAAAGTTACTTGTTCCAGAAATCATACCATTACCTGTTTTGCTATTTCAGTTGTTCAAAACCCGGTCTTAACTCTGTGCAGCTGTGAAGGACAGTAGCAAGATGAAAGCTGAGCTGACTGCATGATTAAATCCACAATAGAGAAATCCCTAGAATTTTCATTGCAATTTCATAAAAGTCACCATGGGAAGGAACAGAAATATTTTTCTTTGAAAAGTCATAGGGCCCTGAAAGCTCAATGGTTTCAGCTGATAAATTACTTCTAAATGTTACATTTAGGCGTCCTGAAGCCACATAAGAAAACCGAATCTTTCCTTTTGATTTTTTATGTAAGAAGTGGTTATCAAGAAGATACTAAAGATAGACTTGCTCGGGTCGAGGAAATTTCTCTGCACTGTATAATCACGGCTCTGGGCAGTAACTGATAAAGCCTCAGATAAAATTATACACTTGACATCGACATATGGCCAAATTATAAAGGGAAGACAACCAAAACGGAGTGGGTATAAATATGAATGATTGGAGAGCTGCTGATTTATATTCCTCACACAGGCAATTACATTTGTCTCGCTGTGTTCTCGTAGACAGGTTGGTGCCGTGGTATCTGTTTCTCATTCTTAATGAGGCTGAGAACTTCGGAAGAGATGGCCTGCTGGTGGGGAGCCTTTGGTTTCAAAAGCTTTCAGAGACCTGTTGTTACCTGTTGGTGGGATGTTTCCAGGAACTGGGCTGGATCACATAAAACTATCAGGACACTTTGGAGTCTGAAAATCATCTGACCTCTTTCACCAGGAATGCCATTTCTTTCATCTCCTTGTGACTTTATTCTGTTCATATTTAAATGTTTGAGCTTGTTAACGACCGCTGTTACGAGTCTAAAAACTGGTCAGTATAAAAGAGTACCAGCCCTCCAGGAACAGTTTGTCAACACTTTATTCTCCAGTATCCTAAGTACTTTTTTTTAAAAAAATTAAAGGAATATTATGAAGCTAGGAGGGGGAAAAGTGATGTACAGAATTATGGAAACAGAAATGTAATGGACAGGTTCATTGTAAGATAAGATATTAAGGGTTAGATACAAGAACCAGAGTATATTAACGGATAGAAAGTCAAAAGTAAAAAAAGTAGAAATGGATAAGAAAATAACCTTATAATCTAGTCTGACTTACGTTACCCAGGTTCTGAATCTGATCTTTAAGGTCTCTACTTTTACTGTGCATGATTTTGACTGCATGCCTATGTTTACTTTTTTTTAAGGGCTGAGCATTAGCTATTTGATTCTCTTGAGTATAGTTAAGCTTAGTCTGGATCCCTCAGTTCCTGGGTTCCTTGTGACCCTGAGGGGGGTTTGGAAATGGGACCATTCCAGGCTGGTACAGAGCCAGGGCTCATGCCCTCCTTGCAGGCTGTGAGGTTCCAGCACTCACTGAAGACAATGGTGGCCTGGCCGAGGCTTTGTCCTCCTCTCCTGTCAGCCCTGCCACTTACCCTATCCTCAGCATATTTGCCTGAGCAGGCCCTGTGTCATTCTTTAGTTGGCATTTTGTAAACTTGAAGTCAATTATCTCTTCGTACATCTGTTGGAACTGAGTATAAAGTATGTGTAAATAGGTTCCAAATGCTAATCTGAGGTGCTTTGCTGTGAGCAAGGCAAATAGATTTTGGTTTATAGAACTGGGAACAGCTCTCTGGGCTGCTCAAATACTTTTTTTTGCCTAATTCCTAATTTTCTCCCACATTTGAGGCATTCCTGTTATCTTCAGATAAACAAACTTGTTCTGTTTTGAAATACTGAATGGGAGGAGAGGAGGAAGAAGAATCAAAGAAGAAAAAATTTTAGAAAGTGCTAGGAAGATTAAACTTAACTATTAGGTAATCTTATTTTAATAACCTGTTCATTATTATTACAAAAGCAAACAATTCTTATGGAAAATAACAAAATAGATAAGGGAGATCAGGAAAAGAAATTATCTCATAGCCCGTTCTGTACCAGCAACAGTTTAACATCTTATAGGAGACTTTTTTTTTCATAGATTTTTCTGTTTTAGCACAGAAATGGTGTTATGTTGTGCTCCCAAAATGGGGTGATTGAATATGTAGTTTTTACTTTAAAATATCATTAAACGTTGTCCATATTTATAAGTTTGCACAGCATCCCATCCGCTGTTTTCCTATACAGTGCTGGTTCAGCTTAATGCTAGAAATCCATAGCAGCACTGAACGCTATAGTCAGTGTTATTTTCTGAGCATATAGCTGTGTACAGCGAGCACTGTAAGGTCTTAGCAAGGAAAGCCAGCTTGGCGGACGCCCCAGAGCAGACACTTGTCACTGCCCTCAGCCTTACCATTGCAGTGTGCCCAGACAACTCAAAGCTCATAACTGCACCTCTGTGCCTGGAGACTAAACTATGGAAAGCTGCCTGTCCTGTGTGCAGCAGACCACAAGTGCCAGAGAATCAGCACTTCCGAGAAGCAACTCTGGGTGTGCCATGAAAGTTTTGAGAAGTGTTCAAAGGCAGCAGAGTGAGAGACAGGTGAACACTGAAGAAGAGGGAATGCATGGAAGCTGAAGAGCAGCAGTTCATCAGGGACTTAAGGATTGATGGACGTCCTGGAAGAAATGATCTGGAATTATGTTAATGGCACACCCAAAACGTTGGGAGTCAGTGTTCTGTGCCATAGACACATCTCCGTGATGACCATGGTGTTACATCCACATACAAAGACCATTTCCAGAATGCCATCTTTCAAGCCTGTATGTTTACAACATAATCTCATGGTTAAAATTTTTGATGAAAAATGCCTCCCAGGATTTCTCTTAAAGCAAAATGTGCATTGTTAGTCATATAGATGTTGTGACATACATCACCATATATAAACACCATTGTTGGCTTCCTTTGTGCTCTGAAGCCCTGGCTACTTGTTGAGCTTAAATTTTCATTGGTTGGTTATGGGGTGGAAAACTTCCAAGAATGAGATAGGTGGAAATCATTCCTCCCTCCCAGGAATGCTTGCTCAAGAAAAGACTGGACCTGGGAGAAATGAACTGTATGTGTGATTAATTTGTTTTACTTCAGTTCTATTCTAAACCTTTTCCAGCTGCTGATTAACCAGGAGAAAGAGATGGATGAGCAAATGTCTTGGGCTATAAGTGGAATTGAGTGGGAGATTAGCAACATAAAATTAATTCTCTGGTACTAGTATTTGTTCTGGGACATGAAGAATTCTTAAGGAATACACTGCCATTCCCCAACATTTAATGTGGGTCAAATCCACAGATACAATGTCTATGATCAAGGACCCCTGGCAGATCAAACCGATGAGATAGTTTTTCTTTTCCCACATGCTGCTGTCTCTAAAGTGTATGGCCACAGGAAGGATTAAATCTATAACCGGCCAGGGCTCCCCTCCAAGGCAGCCCATTCAGCTTCCAGAAGACCATCATCCAAGCCCAAGGTGGTTCACCATTACCAGTTGTGGAAACCGAGAGGGAAAGGGAGCCCACTGCTTTCTCCCTTGCGTGGTGGAGCCACCATAGCCCTGAAACCACAGTGAGCAAAACCAGAAAAACTGGGCAAGGATTTCCCTGCCTTGAACTGCCATGGGGATTTCTCTGATTGTCAACAGAGTTTCAGAAGCTGGAAAGAAAAAGTAATTCCTTTAACCCCTGCTTTCATGATTCATTGGAGTTCTAAAGAGTTACTCCTAAATTGGTCTTTTCTTACCTTGGGAAATCCAGCAATACTTAAAAGATAGATGACTTTTAATATATTAGGAGAAATGTGTGCTTTTTTCCATGTAGAAATACTGTAAGATTTTAAAGTTACATCCCCAAACCTGATAACAAAATCTTCCCATCTGGTTAGGGTAATTCCATCCTTCTGAATGCTTAGACTAAAATTTTTGAGTTCATCTGTCTCATGTACCTGTGGCTGAATAACATCACCCCCAACTTTAGTATTTGCTCACAATTCTATAGACTGGGCTGGTTTCCCATGGCGGATTTTCTGCTCTTTGTGCTGGTGTGCTGATGCACTGTGTTCAGCTGGAGCATGACCTGGAGGCTGGGCTCAGCTGGGACACAGGGTCTCTCTTCCATGGCCCTTCCATTTCATGCCACCTCCCTATGATACATGGCAGCTCAGGGTTCCCAGCAGCACAAAAGCAGACATTGCTGGGACTCCATAATGTTCACACTGGCCCAACATCACTTTTGCAGATGTATTGTTTAAATTAAGTCATCTGGTTCAGCCCAGCATCAAGAAGAAGAAACTGTTCATGGGCATTAGTATCAGAAATCAGGTTCACTGAGGGCCATGAATCTGACATCCTTAAATCTTTACCTTTTCTCCTTTTCCACAATCAATCTGTCAGAAGTTCCACTTGCTCTCATTTAAAGTGTATCCTGAATCCAATTACTTATCATCTCTACTGCTACCATTTGTACCACCTTTACACCCAAGTCATTACTGTGGGTGTTACACTGGTGTTCCTGCTTCCATGCTAGGACAGTCACTTTCTACTAGATTATGCTGTCCCTCTGCTCAAAACTTTCCAGTACACTATGCCCCCCAGTTCTTAGAAGACCCTAGATCTTTTCATTCTTGCTCTTGGACCCATCTCCACTAGTCTCCTGGCTCAGTCTGCTCCAGCCTTCCTGGCTTTCCTGTTGTTCTTTTAGCAGCCCAGATCTCCTTCCGTCAGATCTGCTGCACATGCTTGTATCCCATACAGAAAGCACTAGAGGGATCTGTGTGGCTGGCTTTTCCATTTTCTTCAAATCATCTTTCCAAGGTTGACACTCAATACCTCCTTCCCATGGTCCTCCCAACACTCTGTATCTTCTTCCTGTCCTCCCCCACCACTGCTGAGCACTTACTGCCTCTGTTCTACCATTTAACTGACATATTCCTTTGGTTTCTGGATCTCTATTTAAAAGTAATCTCCCCCCAAATGGATTTTTGTCTCTTATGTTAACCTCCAGCACCTATGTGTCTGACATCTCCATAAATGGTCCTCAATAAACATTTGTGGGAGGCAAAGTAAAGGTTCCTTATGGTGGTAGGGACAACATGGAGGTGTGTATTCGCTGCCTTTTGCTACTGTGCTCAATTTGCTACTGTGCTAAACAAACTAAGCTAAGAACAAAACAGTCACTTATCCCTGTAATATGATAATTATGATGCCTTTGGGAAGATATATAGAAGGGGGATAGCTGGGTCAGATAAGTAAGAAGTGGAGAGAGGTTCCCCAAATTACCATTTCTATTTCAAAAATATTTTAATATGTATGTTAATTTGTTTGATTTATACTACTTTCTCTTGGTTCATTAAAAAAGTTTTATGCTATTATCTGTTTATAAGAGAATATTTTAAAGATAATGATACAATTTGTTATTCTCATTTCATGTAATTTTATTTATTGTTTAATAAATTTTTTTAAAGTTCAAAAAAGAAATTTTAGGCAGGTTTTACAGTTAAAAGTTAATATATCTTTCCTAAAGTTTATTTTTCATCCCATCAGGATGACTGTCACATGTATATAAACTATGTGAGGGGAAAAAAAAAGCATCCTTTATTGTGGTACAAAAACAAGAAAACAAAAATACCTAGAGTTATTATCTTAAAATTCTCTTAAGTCCAGTGGGTTTAGCTGGTTTCTCCGCTACAGCTCCCACTGGCCAAAATCAGCAGGGCTGGCTGCATTCTTTTTGCAAAGTGGTAGGACAGAATTAGTTTCAGGGCATTCACCTTATTGGTAGAATTTAATTCCATGAGACTGTAAGACTGAGCTCCCCATTGCTTTGCTATCTCTTGGCTGGGGTCTCAGTTTTCACTCCCGTTTCTGCTTCACAGCCGGCATCAGCTGGTGGAATGCTTTTTGTGCTTCAAATCTCTTACTTGTCTCCCTTTGCCTCATCTTTCCCATACATCTCTTCTGACTACAACTGGGACAGGTTCCCCACTTGTAAGGGCTCATGTAATTATACTGGAACCATCTGGACAATGTAGGAGAGGCTTTTCCTATCTTGAGGTCCATGACCTTAATCACACATCCAGGGATTCTGGAAAGGAATGTGAGCATCTCCGAGGATGATCATTCTGTTTACCAGGAGCAGTGGTACTTCAGCAAGTCAAGGGCAGGGTATTAAGTGTTGGCCCTGGTCCTGCCACTTCCTATGTAGTCTTGAACAAGTCACACACATCTCTGGGGTCACACTTTCCACAACTGTCAAAGGCATTGGATTAGACAAGAGATCCCTAGAGTTTAGACTTCTTTAAAAAATCCTGGACCTAACATTGCTGGATATAATGATCCAGAGTTCAGTTTACTAGAGAAGATACCATGGTTCCTTGGCCTCCTTCATACTTTCAAATGACCACTCTGAGATACTGTGGTTTTTGTTTTTTTCTTGTTTCCAGTACGGGGAATGGAACTCAGGACCTTGTACTTGCCAAGCAGGCACTGTGCCACTGAGTTATATCACTGGCCCAAGACACTGTGTTTTGTTTCTTTTTAGTTGAGCAAATGTCTAAGACTTTGAGACACTGTATTGAAATAAGCTTCTTCAAATATTTCTGGTAAAATATATAATAAAGCACTCAAGGCAATGATTTGTCCATGTATTCAATTATATGGGTATTACTCTAACTCATACTATTGGAAGTTTATCTTATGAATAGAATTAAGCATACAAAAGTGATAGATGTACAGGAATATCAGTTCTAGCATGTTTCTTATAGCAGATTATTGAGAAAAGCTAATACTTAACTATCTAGGGTGTTAAATAAACTATGGTTTATCTGTAGCATTGAACAGTATAAAGAAAGATGAGTTTCTCTTTGTGCTGTGAAAATCTCTTCAGGATATATTGAGTGAAAAAAGCAAAATAAAGATTACTGTGTGTGATGTACTGTTTTTAAGAGAAGAATAAGGCCAAAGACTGCATTTTTAACTACTTGCACTGCATAAAGTGATTCAGGAAGAAAATATATGGGAAAAACTTAAAATCGGTAAGGGCTGTTACTTGTAACCCTCGTGGGGATGAGAGATGAAGCAGAAAAGGGATGGGATGATCTCCAGAATACTTTGTGTTCTCAGATATATTTTTCTATAGGGTTGACCGGCGTAGGGCATTTGAATGTTGCTTTGCTCAGGACTGTCCCTGATGACCAAATTAGACCAGGATCCACAGTAGAGGCAAAACGTTGATTCAAAGTCACTGACCAAGCCAGGCACAGTGGTACATGGCTGTAATACCAGGATTTGGGAGTCTGCAGCAGGAGGATCACTATGAATTGAAGGCTATCCTGGACAACATAGTGTGTTGCAAACCAGCCTGGATTACAGAGTGAGACCCTGCCTCAAAAAATAAAGCAAACTAACAAAAAACAGAAGAAAGAGAAATAAAAGTCACTGACCAAGATCTCTTCCACTTCCCTGGTGCCTGGGTCAGATTTTGTATAATTTTTTGTTAACATTTTTTTTCATTTGTGCTTATGATTAAAAGGCTAGAGGCAGATGTTTACCTCCAAGAACATGAAACAATATTATTTAAGAAAATGCTGACTACAAACATAGATAAACCCCCAAACTTTCAAAGTCTTGGTATGATAAAACTTCCTCACCCACAGGAATCCAAGCCATAGCTGCCCTGCAAGCAGTGATTCAGGAACCTGCGCTCATTCCACCTTGGGGCTCCGCCATCTTCCCTGGTCCTTGCAGAACAGGAGAGAGGGAGGCTCCTGTGTGGCAGGGGAGCAGAAGAACTGGTTAGTGCTACATGTGAAGTGGCATGAGAGATAAATATGTGTGTCTGAGCACGTCTCTCCCCTTCAGCTCATGGACCATGTGTCTTCCATCTCTCCTACCCTTTCAGACCCCTTTTGAAAGGATGTTGATTTATTGATGTGGAGTTTTAAAACTGCAAAGCTAGGAAGAACAACAAAAATCATTCACTCAATACTGACATCTTATAGAAACAAAATCTCAGAGGATAGGATGTGCCCCAAATCACTGTGATGCTAGCAGGGCTTTACAGACCATAATCATCTCTAACACTCAATAGTCATATAAATATCCCATCAGGTGTTTCTCATTATTAAGGTCAATTTCATGCTCTCCCTCACATCTTAGAATATAGAAATTAGTTTCTCAGAACCTCAAGTTTTAAAAAATGTAGCCATGCATTTAGTGCAGCAATCCAATTATGGGGTTACTTAAAAATGCTAATCTAGTTCCTGCTTAAATGGTTCTAAAGATAGGAAACGCTGCACTGTAAGGTGGCCCATCTCATTTTAAAAAATAATTCAGGTTAATAAAATCTGTAAAATATATTTACAAATTGCCTTCCTGTGACTTCTACTTTGATTTTTCCTTTTGGAGCTACATAGAATGTCTTCTTCCAGGAAGGGAGGTCCAAGGCACTTGTACCCCACACCTCTCTTGAGTCCACAGCAACCTTTAATAATCAAGCATGCAGAGCCAGGATTGGTTTCACAAAATTCAGTCTAAAACTTTAGACAACTAACGCAAAATGCACAATATTAACATCCAAGAGTAAATCTACTTAACATTTCTACTCTCGACTCCCTTCTACATAACATATAACTGTCAGCTCATTCGCAGCAACATCAAAAATGATTAAATAGGAAGAAATCAAATGAAAGATGTGCAAGAGCTGTACAGAGGAAGTTACACAAGTAATTGAGGGAAATTAAGGAAGACCTGAGTAAGTGGAGAATGTATCATGTCCAAAAATAGAAGATTCAAAGTTGTAAAGATCCCCACCTTTCAAATTAATTTCTAGATACAGTGTAGGCTCAGTTGAAATCCTAACAGATGTTAGTGTCTGCACAAAAATTCACAAGTTCATCCTAAAAGCATGTATGAAAATACACAGGGCTCATAGTAGCCAAGACATTCTTGAAGAACAATGACATATGCTTGTACTATGAGATGTCAACACTTGTTATAAAGCATAGTAATTAAGACTTTACTTCTTCCTCTTAACACAATATAGAAAAATAGGACAACATAAGAGAACAGAGGCTCCAACCAGGCTTGCAAATACATGAACATGTGAGTTTTAACAAATATGGCACAACAAAGCAGTAGGAGGAAAAGTGCTCTTTTTAATGGACTGCTGGAGTAATTAGATGCACAAATGGAAAAAAAAAATGTGATCTCTACCTCACATTACTTACAGGAATAAATTCCAGGTACATTGTGGAGTTAAATGTGAAAGAAAATACAGACTTTTAGAAGATAATTTAAGGGAGATATACTTCTGGGATACTGACATGAGGAGTGTCACGGATCAACTTCCTGGCGAAACAAGCAAAGCTGGTAAAAACTTCAAAAACGACAACCACTTAAAGTCTGGGAAATGTTCTAAGGGCTTAAAACAAATGAAACACTGAAAATCTACTCAAACTTACTAAGAACAGCGAGAGTGGGGCATTTGAAACATTACCCCGCCCACACCCTCTGCCCGGAGTTCCAGCTCAGCTTGGTAGAAGATTTACTCTGGGTAGGTGGGGCCAAGATAACAGCTCTCTCCCTGTCAGCTGCCAGAGTTCTTCTGTACTCGGGGGCTGGGGGAGCTACCTGCATTCCTCATCACCCCCTCCCCTCCACCTGCGAGTTGAAGAGGTTAAAATCTAGGAGAGTACTTTAGACGTTCAGGATACTTTTCCTTACTCAGCTCCTACCCTTAGACAGAGACTGTAGAAGGTGAGGCAGGTCAGGAAAATGAGGTTCCCAACTACCCTTCTTTGCAATTCATATGAGGTCATTGGATCCCTGCTGGGAGGGGCGAGCAATAGGCAAAGCCTGTGGCCCCGGCCAGCACCCAGAGTTGTGGATTATAAAGTTTTCCCAGAAGAGAAGACAGTAGCAAAACACATCTGTCCTCTCTCCAAAGAAACTAAACTTATGTCAAACAGCATGGAAAAGTTCAGGCCTAAGGTTGCCGCTCAAAACAATAGTACCTGTTAGTTATGAGCAACAAGCTCAAGCACAGGCTGGCTAGTTCACCAGGGAGAACTAGGAAAGAGACATTTAAGAAGAGCCCATTCTGAATCAGAACAAACATCAGAACTGGTATTAAAAATCACCCCAACCCACTATTGGATCATACTGCTGGGTAATTTATACTCCAGGGCTTGTTCTGAAACAGTAGAACAATTAGCGGCAATTAGCATAGCTTAATTGCTGGGTGTAATACCAAAAAGTAGACAGCTAACAAAGAGATCAAACAAAAGACAAAGAAACTACTGAAATTACAGTAATTCTAGGGTTCGCGCCCAAGGCCACATCTCATGAGGAATGAAATCAAAGTCTTCATACTATGGATGAAATAGACTTCCCTAGAACAATTTTACTTTCATAAAACAAATAAGCCAACAATAAAACAAGACCTAGAAAAGGGAAGGAGGGATTAGTAGCCAGATTTGCTGTAACATATCACCGGAAATGTCCAGTTTTCAATTAAAAAGCTAGAACACAGCAAAAGAAATGGGAATATGTGACCCATGCTTACGGGGGTGATGCAAGTAGCAGAAAATACCTCAGTGAGGGACCAGATGCGAGATTTAACAAAGACGTTAAAATAATCATTAAAAATGATTCAAAGAACCAAAATAAAGTATGCTTAAAGGAGTAATGTAAGGTAAAAAGACACGAAATGGACATTCACAGTGGTGGTGAGCCTATGGCATGGCTGCTGCGGCAGGCTCTGTCATTGAAAGCTGTAACAGGTTCACAGGATTACAAAATACAACTAAAACATTCACTACAGGGGCTCAACAGAAAATTTGAAATGGCAGAATAAGAATATGCAAACTTGACCGATAGCTAGTGGTTGTACAGTCTGAAAACAGGATGGAGAAAGAACTTCGGGGACCTGTGAGGTAAGTTAAGTGCTCCGATGTGTACCTAAAGGAAGCAATAGAGAGGGGGAGAAAGGAGGAAAAATATATGAAAAAATGGCAGCTGAAAAACCTCAATCTCCGTACTCAAGAATCATAACAAATGCCAAAGAGGATAAACACAAAGGGATCTACAAATAGACACACCATAATAAAAAGTCTGAAAACCAAAAATGCTAACATTTTTAGAGTAGCAAGAGAAAAATGGCTTCCGCTTACAAGAGAACCCTGGTAAAAACAATAGCAGACTTCTCATGAGAAGTTGTAGAGGCCAGAAGGCATGGAATAACATAGTCAAAATGCTGAAATCAAAAACAGCAACTATTATCTAAGAATCTTATATCCAGCAAAACTATCTTTCAAAGTGAAAGAAAAAAAAAACATTTCCAGCAAAACAAAAACAGAGAACTCATGGGCGGTATACCTGCTTTACAACGAATACTGCAAGTGTCCAGCTGAAGGTAAGTAAGCCCAAATGGAAATTTCAATCTGTATGAAAAAGATACTTATAAATGTGAACATTTGATTTTACAAGATAGTATAAAAACATATTTTTCTCTATTTTCCTAACATTTTAAAAGCAAGTGTATATACATAATTGTGTAGTTGTGTCTGTGATAAGTAGAAATATAATATTATTTGGTCTTGCATGAAACGAGGTTAGAAATGCATTGTGTTTTGATAAAGGCAGTATGACCAAATGACGGGGAGGAAAGTTATTTTGAGTTGGGAAGTGAAACTGAAGAACTTGAGTTTTAGTCTTTCCTTAAGAGACACATGAAAAGGACTAGGAAAGATAAATAAGAAAGTAGATATAACAAATGCTACAAATGTGTACTTGCTCTGCCTTCTTATATCAGCTTCATTAATAGACAAAAAATCATATTAAGAAATAATTATAATGACATAGCTATTGGATCTCTAGACTCTATAGATGTCATATGTAATGTAGATGATAATAGTAGCCAAAAAAGGGAGAATAAATCTGAAGAGGAATACTTTGGGTTTTGGTGGAGTTAGGTTAGTATGAATCTGAGGTAGATTCTGATCAGTTAAGACCTACATGGTAAGCCCTAGACTGCTAGGGCAAGCACTAAGAAAAAACAGAACAAATAATGAAAAGAATCATTAAAAATGAAAATTTATTAGAAATACTCCTTTATGGCAAAATGAAGCAGTTAAGGAGGAAAAAGCCTCATAATAAATAATAGTGCTTCTCCAGTCTGCAGTCGCTGAGCTCCTGAGCTTTGGAAGCTACACCTATAGACCTACAGCAGGCCACTGACTCCAGTTTGTGAAATGCAGAGCTAGACTATTTCCAGATGCAGCTATTTAATGAGAAAAGTTACTGCTGTTCTGCTGGTAATTAGTGGCTCCCTTGAGTTGAGGAAAATGACAGATAGGTACCATTTAACCAGTGCACTGGTGATGATGACAATACTATTGGTCCATTCTTTGCATGTCTATCATTCACCCATAGTTCCCCTCCAGAGCCCTTATTCCTCTCTGTTTTGGGTGCAGGCACACCTATTTCCACATGCCAGTGTTGGCATCTGTGCCCAAAGGTTCTCTCCTAAACCCCAGAAGAATATTCTTCCCATGTCACACCCCGAAGCAGACCTCAACTCATAACTCCTAGTAGCTGCTATATACAGCCCCACCCCCCGGCACATCAGTACTTTTACTTTGGTGTCTCATTTTCCCTCTCCAGTAATTCTGGAAGGAAGAAGTTATGCTAAGCAAGGTTTACAATGGAATGGAATGGAATTGCTACACTGTTTTGTTTTCTCATGTATCCCAAAATATATTACTATGTGGTATATTATAGATACTCAAAAATAATTGATACTTAAGACTAGAAAGTGATGGTCCTATAAATAATTTGATAGAGCCAGGACTTTTGTATGGCCTTTTGCATTCAAGCATAGTGTTCTGTCTGCTATACATTTACAAGGTTGCTGTTCCTAACACTGTGGTTTCAGATTATGGCTTGTGGTAGAACTTAGAAATCATTTAAATATGCCAGTAACATCAGTCAACTCTACACTACAGCAGTGTAGGCTTCAGAGTCTATGGAATGGAAAGATTTGTGTAAATATTAAAGATACTTATGGCACAAATTGGCATTTGCTTACACCACATAGACATTTGGGAATCACATCATTCTCATTTGGAGATGCATGCCCCAAAAAGCAGAGATACCTAGTTTTTTTTTTTTTTTTTATCTCTGAGGTAGTTGGAATATATCCTAGACAGCCTGTTTGTATGTTTTTTTCCTCCTAGTTAGTGGTGTGAACATCTAAAAGTCAGTTTTCTTGGAGAAATCTCATTCTTCAACATTCTAACTTGGGCTTTTAAAGTCATTGAATAAAGGATGAATTTCTTCAGTAAAGAACTCTGAGAGGATCTTAATGAGTTTTGAAAATAAATGGACACTGTAGGTAAAGCCATATTTAGAAGTATGAACAAAAATAATATCCAATATTTTTAATCTAGCTAGGAGATTGGATACTAACTCATTAATCAATTTCTCCCCAGTCATGGGGAGAAATCTTCCCCCAAACGAACGGTTATTCTCTGAAGGCATTTTGATGCTGGAGTACTGCTTTCCCTGAACTCCTTAAAGTCATCAGGCACATTAAAGGATATCCAATTTCATTGGTCTAAGCTGAGTGATCGCAATTCATCAAGGCATGAAAAGTCTGTCCAGTCTCCTGGAATATCATTAAATGGTTCAAGGACATTTCTAATCTTAATGATGGCCAAGGGGAAGCAACTATTATGATGATGAATGGGAATGAATATCTGGAAAAAGTTCAAGGCATGTTAGACTTCCAAAGACTAATACATGTTGTTTATCTAAATCATCCAACTGATTAAAGAAACACACAAAGCGCAAGACAGTTAAAAGCAGAGAACCAAATAGGGTTTGACCTATCCTGGTATATTTATCGCTGACCATGTCATGCATGTAAAATGTATTGCCCTACCAAGATGCTGTGTATATAAATCCGGAGGGTCTTTTGAGGCTGATGTTGAGTAATATAGGCTGTCCAGTTTATTGCCTGGCTAAATATTTACATAAAATGAGTTCATTGATGGTAGGGAAGCCTCCATAAAAGGAGTCTTTCAGTGTTACTGATTAGGGACAGTGCCCAAAGCTTAGTAAGAGCTGTGTGGTAGCAACATTGGTACTTCTAAAACCAACTCTTGACCTGCTCTAAGTTGTTAAGTTACAGAGGTGTGTGTGTGTGTGTGTGTGTGTGTGTGTGTTTCCAAGTAACACAAAATCCTCTTGGCCCCAAGAGCAATGCAAAATCTTAAAGGTAAGTGGAAATGCTATGAGGTCTACTCTCTCGAGTCCATCTTTTGGAAGAATGTGTCTGTTAAATAAATGCTGTTTTTAGAACAAGAAAGTCAATGCTAGGCTAATTGGGGAAGACCTCTTTCACATGGTAAAGGCCAGAGAATAGATCCCTTATGCAGGGGATTGCTGTTGGCTGACCTCTCCCTGGGCAGGCAGAGGAAAAGCCAACCACAGAGGTGGCTGGGAGAATGTTGGGCAATGGTCCAAAGGCATAATCATAGTAAATATCTTTTCAGTAGGCCTGGGTGTGTTGTTGGGCTGAAATAGAGCAGACACAGCCTAAAGAGTTGTTTCTAGATAAAAAGAAATAAGAGTAAAGAGTCATAGAAAACTTAGAATTACATACTCTATTCACTTAGATTCTTGGACACTTTCTGCTTCTGGTTTTCCTCCTGCTTTTTCTTAGTGTTCTGTCATGGTTTCTCTTCTCTTTGTGACCTCTGAACACTGGTGCTCTTGGGCTTGGTTCTCAGCCCTCTTGTCTCAGTCTAACCTCATCAAGTCAAGCCTGATGGCCTTACATATCATGCCTCTCAAATCTCCAGCCTGTCCTGCTCCCAGAGCTTCAGGTTATCTCTTTCACAAATGACAGTGATACCCAATAAAGCATTTGCAAATTAAAATATCCAAAGGAGAGTTGTTGATTTCTCTCCCCTGTTCCCTGACCTCAGCTTCTTCTCCTAGAATTCAGCGTTTCAACAGTTGTCATTCTCATAGTCTTAGTTACTCATGTAAGAAACATCTAGACATTATGTAGTACTCTCCTTTCCTTGCCTACTGCAAATATACCCTGAACCCTAGTATTTCACAACATACTTACAAGTGCCAGTCTGGCACAAACTTGTGCTGCCTACACTTCTGCCTCAGACTGGTGTCCACACCCTTCCTACCCCAATTAGTCTCCTTGACACAGTCAGGGAGAGCTTTGTGAGGTGCATAAATCACCACAATGCTCCCCTACTTAGAGCCTTCCGGGGGTTCTCCATTAAATTAAGATTAGAACTTTTCACTGTGGCCTGTAAGGTGCTCCATGGCCTGGTGCCTCATGTCTCCAAACCCATCTCTTCTCTCTTCTCTCTAGTTCACTCCCTCTGGCAACAGTGCCCTTTCCTGTGTTCCTCAGAACACCAAGGTTCTACATGCTATGGGGTTCTTTCTGCTGTGGGGTCTTTATATATGGTGTGACTATAGCCTGAATGGCAAACAGGGAAAGACCTAATACAATAGTCTCCCCTTATTTCCATTTTTGTTTTCCGTGGCTTCAGTTATCCATGATCAACCATGATCCAGAAACATTAAGTGGAAAATTCCAGAAGTAAGTAAGTTTTAAAAGCATAAGTTTGAAATAACCTTTGTAGCATTTTATTAAAATTGTCCTACCTATTTTATTGGCTGGTAATCTTTTATTGTATCTAATTTATAAATTAAACTTCATAACTAGAGGTTATATATGTATTAGGAAAAATCTGAGTATGTGCAGGATTCAGTGCTATCCAGGATTTCAAGGGGGAACCTGGAATAATTCCACAGGAACTACTGTGACGCACACACACACAGCACAGGAGCATGCTGTGGGGTGCAAGACACGAGGAGCAGCCTGACTCAGAAAGGTATATCCTAATGTGGACTAGAGAGATGAAGTAAGTAGGGCATTTAATGGACAGCAGACTAGGTCACTTCAAATGTTCTAGTCTTTCAGTGGGCACAACTGTTTTAAAGTTGGTTTCTTTCAAGGGTCAGATATATAGACTTTAAATTCTGAGTCTTGAGGTTTCAGCCCAACTATCTTAGGCCTGTGGACAGGAGGAGCAAAGGACAAGCAGCAGCAGGTCAGGTGAACCTGTGCTGTTTATCTCGGGTCACCAAGATGGTGGGGAGAACTGACAAGACCATGTTAGCATCTCTCCTCTTGCAGAAGCTGTGAAACTGTTAGTCTTCACTTTCTTTCTTCTGCAGGGAATTGTCTATATGTGTCTGGTGATTGCTATCTCCTCAAAAAGATCAGGGCAGTTGATCAACCAAAGATGAGCATTACTTATTGTCGTAAAGGATAACGCTCCATTTACAGATTCTTAGAAGAGGTCAAGGTCAGATACAGAGCAAGAATTTCATATCCGGTTTGGAGTGCTGAGGCAGGCCTCTCACTGTGGAGGATTCCAAGTGGGCCAAGCTCAGGAATTAGTAGCTTGGGACTGAAAGACACAGAAAAGTGAGGATTCTATAGCAAATCATCCTTAGTTGAACAATAAGGTCCACCTTCAGATGCTACCCCTGTTGACCTGACAAGGGGGGTCTGATTGAATAGTCCATTGTTTGAAATAATAAATGTTTAGGGAGCTCCTGGAGAAAACACTGATGATGTTATTTACTGGGTAAGAATTTTCTGAAACAAACATTAAAGTTATGTTGATGTAGGTTTAGTTCTAATAGTTATCAAACCGTAGGTGGCTCCTCAATTCCGAAACCCAGTTCCTCAAAACTAAGGGTAGAAATGCAGGTCACTTCTGTGAACTTTACAGGCTGAATGAAGCAATCGTGCTTTACCACAGTGGCTCATGTTGTTAATTGTTAAATCTGGGCAAACCATAGGCATGACAGGGGAGTCACCTGCTACATTCTAGGGGTTAAGCCATGGAGCCTCTTACAATCTCAGCAGTCCATCCTGGAATCAAGATATAGAATTGTGATGTATCCTGTTTACATCCTGTGGGAATGGAGAGTGGGAGGAAGCACCAACCACATGCTAGAATAATAGCAGATGACCTCAGGAGCTCTCGCCGTCAGTAAGCAGCAGGAGTTGAGTTGCAGGAAGTTTTCGCAGGGTGTCGGTATGGCTGTTTTGGAGCCACTGTGAAGATCTTTTGGACTTAGTAGGTATCGTTGATGAAGATAAACAAGACTAGGACCTGGGAGCAAAGAGAACAGAAAGCGCTCTCTGTGGTAGTTTACCACAGCTAAATTAAGTTGTCGTTTCTCCACCAATCAGATTCCCCAGCTACATCATGAACCTTTCACCTGGCTAAAAAAGAAGCCAGAGCCAGTCCATAAAGCATTCCAAAGCCACCATCACCATTATATTACACATAGTTGGCAGCCAAGGCTTGGCACAGCAGTGCAGGAGGAAGCCTGCTGAGGCTTGTGCAATCCCTGAGAGCGGCACGTATGGTGGGTAGGGATGTAGGAAACTTTCTAGCCATGGAAAATAAACATCTCACCTCCAGAAGGGTGCAATCCTGCAAACATCACGGAACAAAGACTCAGTATTGTGAACTGAACCAAAACTTTCCCAGAAGGGAGTGGGGAGCTTGGGCATGACTTCTCTTTCCTTGCGTAATATCGTCATTTCATCTGGGGGCAGTGTGTGCAGAAGGGAGCCTTTAGCAAGTTGGCTGTGCCACAATTTATGATTCCCCTCAGCACCTAAACCTTTGCTCTCTGATTTATAGCCCAGTAACCATAATTTCTTTATCCTTTCCAAAAGTTTCTTTTTTTTTTTCTTAAAATATATGGCCATAATTTAAAAATTAAGAAACTGCTCCCACATAGCAGGACGTTACCCCTTCTTACCGTCAAGCCTTACCTCCCAAGACCACTTTCATCTCTTTTAATTTTCCTTCTGATATTTGTCATTACTTGTTCATATTCTTTCTGAAATCATCCATTTTTAGACCTTGTGTGTTGACTTCCTGCTGTGCTAGGCAAAAACATAAAACCTTTTATACCTCCTCTCTTTTTCCAGTTTTCATCCAAATTGACTGTCACTGTTCATATGATGATTGCCAAACATGGTTTACACCAGAACCGAGTTTGGCATTATGGTTATCCTCCTTGCAAAATGCTTTTTTTGTTTTTCATTTGTAGAGTTGTCTGTGTCTCACCTTAATTTTTTTTAATTTTAAAGAAAATAGTACAGAAAAAAAAGAATAGCAAAATACAAACAAAAGAAAGCAAGGGCATTAAAAATGATATGGGGTCTCGAACCAAATGATAGGGATTAGCAGTGGTTTTTATATTATATATTGTTATCTTCAACAAAGTTGCTCAGAATGCCAAATGTAAGGGTAGAAGATTGATCAGACCATTAAAAGGAATAACAGATCTGCCAATACTGTTTGATAATTTTCCCAAAACCCCAGACATATAAGACCAGACCATTAATTTATTCTACTCTGCAGACCTTCCTTCCAGACCCCTCCGCCCTGTTCTGTTGTGACCCTTAGGGATGTGGTGCAGATGGCATCCTGAAAGTTTTCTCTATCACCACCCTGTAACTTCCCTTTCTGGATTTTCATGCCTTCTTACTATTTCCTACTGTAGAATTATGAACTCTGGTGGTTTCCTAAGAAAGAGCAGAAGGGATGCAATCATTTTTCAACTTAAGGCAGAAATACATCTTTATTCTCCTCCTCACAATTGTGTACAATCTGCTCATACTTGGATTCCTGGTTAAAACAATTGCTTCGTTGTCTTTTAGCATATTTGCTAGTCCAGTGAAAATCGCATTTCCAATCTACAACATTTCTGTCTCTTTCGATGAAGATTTTAGGATCTTCACTTTATTTCACTGAGCTTTAGAGTGCTGGGCACTATGAAAGCCATTTGCCCACATATGTGCTATAATGTTACATGATTTGACCTGGGGGCACAGATGGCTAAATATTTTTCTTTACAGTATGCACATGTGTCCTTACTTTGGTGTTTCATGGATGGTATTGCTGAAGTTGAACTAAGAAAATGAAGTGAACCACATTGAAGCAAGTTAATATGTAATACCAGAGGGGTACAGACAAGGCAAAATCTATAAAGAAGGTGCTTAAGTGGTTGATGTTTGAACAACAATATAATAAAGAAAGGAAGGCATTTTTATTACATTCAGTGATAATATTCCACGTAGAATAAACAGCAAAAGCAAAGTAACATACGCCTCGTAGGGAAATTGCAAGTCCCTCTGAATGTGCAGAGCAAAGAGAAGTGATCAGGGCTTCACTTATAGAGACTCCAGTGTCTCCTTGAGTATTCTTATTTTTTAATGTTGTCTTAAAACAACAACTCAGTATTGTGTTAAAACAATAACAGTGTCTGATAGGCAGCATGATTACTTTTTGTGGCTTACCCAAACTAAAGTCTGCATCATGATTTGCCCTTGAATTGTTTACAACAATTTAAAAGGAATGTAGAGTGGCTCCTACTACTACCCAGGAAGTTCCGTGCATCTCCTGATACCACCCCAGAATGCATACTCAACATGTACTGGACTAGTTTGTTAAAAATAATAGTAATTTATTTGAACCCAAGTCTCAGAAAACCTCAATGAACATCCATCCAATTAACTTCTGAGTTCTCATCATTTTAGATATTCTTGTTTCTGTATCAGCATGAGCTGGAGATGCTCAAGAACAAAACACAGAAAGTACAGGGTTCTGTAGCCATACTACCCTGGACAGTGCCTAACGTTATGGAAATGTAAAGTCAAATACATTAAATGAAATTAAAAATTCAGTTCCTCAATCACTTTAACCACATTTCAAGAGCCTACTAGTCACACACAGCTGAGAGACAGAGGGAGTGAGAGAGAGCGAGAGAACAGAAAAAAGACATACCCTTCAAATATATGTCCTGCTTCTTTCAGCTGGGCCACACCTCTGTACCACTCGTTCACCTGTGAACTAATCAATGGATTCATCCATTGGTAAGGTTAGTGCCTCCTAATCCAGTCACCTCTCTAAGACTCACCTTAGAACATTGCTACCCTGGAGCTCAAGCTCTCAATGCTTTGGGAAAGATTTCATGTTTAAACCACAGTGTACAGACTCTGCATTTTAAAAAGATTTATATGGAGTCATAATATTTTGAAGCTATTATAAATTCCATGAAACTTTTTTTATTTCTGTTGATCAATTGCTAGTTTTTATGTTGGCCTTTCATCTTGTGACTGTGATCATCAGTTCTAGGGAATTAATTTTAGATTTCTTGCAAACTTCTACATAGACTATCATGTTCTCTGTACATGAACAGAATTTTCTAATATCAGGATGTGGACAACAATCTGCTGAGAGATCAGATAAAAATTTCCAAGCATGTAAGACAAAGCTGTATACTCTAGTCCATTTCTTTTTCCACTTCTGGTTTTGTGATTTAAACTCTCTTTAAATGCATGCTTTTCTTCCAGGCCCTCAGACAAAGGACTTGTGTGTAAATAATCTCCCAATAAAATGTTCCTATGACAAGTGTGGTGGTGGTGACTCAGTCCTTGTAAATATTAACTGCTCTCAAGTCAACTTTGCTAGATACCCTCAAAGATTTATAACTTCATAACCTGCAATCCTTGAATAAGTTACTCCCAGTAGCTACTTGAGGATCATGGTTGCATCTTTAGTATTTACAGTGACAGAATGAAACTGGAACCCAACACCCTCATCACTCTTCTGATCGTGGAATAAAGAGCATCAGTCCCAGCAACAAGACAGCTATGGAACCAAGGAGGAAGGGACTGACATTTCTGATCTGTCAAAGCCCAGGAACCAAACCACAGCTAGTGTCTTCCAGACATTGAGGTTCCATCATTTGTTTATCGGAAAATGGTCCTCCCACCACTGGCTGATCCCTCAAGGATTTTTCAAACAGCTTAGCCCACACAAATGACAGGCTGAAGTTAACCGTACTGCTCTAATTGAGGACTGTCAAAAATACCAACATGCAGGAGGTAGCAGGACATGGGTGTTTTGCACGTCAGAATTTCTATGATGTACTTGATCTGTGGTGGGTCCAGAATTGTCTTGGGGAATAAGAAGGAAGGTGAGGGAAATATTTCTCTACGGCTGTCTTAGCTCCCATGCTGTGTGTCATTAATCTGGCAACAAAACAGGAAGCAACGTAGAAGCTTAGAGCCGAAAATAAAGTCCAAGTGCCATGTCTGGAAGTCTTGAAGACCAGACAAACGGAGTCTTTTAATTAGGACTGACCAGCTGTATGAAGTCCAAGGAGCCAGAACTAGGTGCTCTCTGGCCTGCTGTATACCACCCTACAGTGCTGTCAGGAGCTAAAAATTCAATCATTGGAAGGAACAGGAAAAATAAGCCACCATGAAATCTCTGGAGAGAGACAGCCTTCCTAAGTTTCTTTTCTAGGGCTACATATCTAAGACCAGACTCTACCAAATCTGACCTCTGGTTCTTGGTCTCTATTTCCATTTTAGGGAGGCTTCCAAATAGTTCTGGGAGTCCTTGGAAGGAATCAGGTTTACTGTTTTCTTCATCAGTAAATACCAACATTTTGTCACTTCCAAACTTTGACATGCATACAATCATTTATCTTAAAACTTAAAGAAATTTATTATTTTCCCTATTAATAGGGGCAATATGCAGATACCATAACAAAAGAGAAACTGCTGTTAACTCTTTGTTGTATATCCTTAAGACCAGAGTTTCTCAATGTTATCATTACCCTGATTGTTTTGCCTAGTGGTTCTTTGCTGCAGAAATCCGCTCTGTGCACTGTAAGGTATATATTTAGTGGTGTCTCTGGTCCTTACCCACTAGATGCCAGTAACAGCTTCCTCCCCACTTCCCACTCCTGTTGAGACAACCGAAAATGACTCCTGACATTGCCAAATGTCTTTTGGGGTTGGGGACACAAAGCTCTCAGAACCACGGCCCATATCATTCCAGATTCAGGAAAGGTTTAGTGACCGAGGTTTGACAGCCCATTTCTCTTCCTCTCCAGGAGGCCAGATGACGTACAAATACAAGCAAGTGAGGAAAATGTAATAAATGTTGTCAGCTTTGCTAATCACTCGGATCAGAAGACTGGGGTGCAGGGCAAGCCTGGCCAGTTTCACTGCCAGCGATCAGAGAAGCTGGAAACAGAAGAGAGAGATGGGGTAGGACCTCTCTTTCATACAAAAAGAGGTTGAAGCCTGGGGGGGAACAGGTCCAGAGAGCCAGGAAAGGGGAAGACTGTGCTGGAACAGAATGACTCCCCGTGTACTTGCGGCCCCATGAGGCCAGTTAAGGTAGCTCACTGTCTGGGTTGGAGGATGAGGTTCTTAGGTGGGCGTTTCTTCCTGAGTGCCCTCAGAGGCTGAGTAGCCCTTGTTTCATGAGTCAAGCAGGAGTGTGGGGGACAGGCAAAGCAGGGCTCCTGCAAAGAGTTCCTTTCTATGAAGCATAAACACACAGGTGTTTTATGGATGCACTAGTAACAACCCGCTCCTCCCAAACACATGCTACAGTGTTTTGCTGTCTTCTCAGCACTGCTCTGCACACGCTGTCACCTTTTTCAGTTACTGCTTCAACACTCTTCACATGAAATTATTTAAGGCAGAATTTTAAGTGGTTCCATATTGCTTTTTTGTACATAACATGTGTGGCCAACTCCTCGCTTTTCTGAACACACTAGAACATCCAAGTGGTAAAGACTACCAGGGTGAGCCTCATTACTGATTGCCTACAGGAGAATTATCAGAAGGGGAAGGATGCTTTCAAAGGCTGTGTATTGAAATGCCCTTCTGGAAAGAAGCCCCCAAATAAAAGCTGCTGAGGAGCTCAGATAACTGCGGCATAAATCAGCCATATGTTTAAAATTTACCCTAGGTAAAGTTGACTTTTCTATGAACATCTTTGCCAAAAGGACTGAACGTCTTGGCCAAAATGGGGCACTCTTTAGTGCCCCATGTATTTACTAGGATTTCTGAGGCCCGGATGACTGTTGACATCTGAGGTTCAGTTCCAAAGGCTCCAGTGCCAACATGAGTTTTGGTGCCCCCAGCGGCTGGTGTCTCCGAGGTCCCCAGGGAGACTCCTTGTGTGTCCTTGGATGTCCTTAGCTCCTGGCATGCCATGTGGGCCTTGCCCCTGGCACAGTGCTGTGGACAGAACCTCTGCCACCTTCTGGATCTGCCTGGTGATGAGGTCAGGTTCATGTTCACTGGGTGGGAGCTCAGCTGGAGAGAGGCTGTGGTGCAGAACGATCTCCAGGCTCCCCGGAGCTGCTTCCTGAGTAGGTGTGGGTAGTGGTCACTTGAGTACCCTTGCCATCTTTACCAAGAGCCTAGGCATTCACATGCTCATTCTGGTATTTCCAGTCTGAAGATCCCATGAAGAATTGTTCCTGGGATTTACCGACAGTCCTTTTGGCCAAGATGTTCATAGAAAAGTCAGCCTTACCCAGGATAAATTTTAAACACTAGTACTAGTTAAATACCATCTAGAAGTGAAAAGCTCACTTTGTTCTAGGAGACTTTGTATCTTTATTTTTTCCCCTTGTCTCTTTCTTCCACAATTTAAACATGACCCCAGAAAGTACTGTCTAAGTCCTGCAGCAGGAGACAGCCAGCCTGCCAAGGTTAATATTTGTGTTTGGAAGCAAGGCTCCTATGAAAGAGGCAGTAGCCCGTGAGCTGCTCTGAGGCATCTCTTAGCCAGTGTGTTGGCCAAACAATGCTCTTCTTCATCCGTTCTTTATAGTTTGAGAGGGAGCTAAGTGTTTTCATAGGAAGAGAATGTCTGGGTGTGAGGAAGCTGGGCAGTTTGGGGTCTGTCCCTTGGGTCCTACTCAACATCTCTAACTGCCCCCTCCGACCTCAGATGGAGTCAGAAAAACCGACTGGGTTTGAGAAATACTGAATGGATGGGGTTGGCTCAGTGAACAAGTCCTGCAGTTCCACCTCCTCCAAACCGCTTGCCAGGGTCCATCCTCCTGAGACACTGGCGACTCTGTTCTGCAGGCATCCACCTTACGTCGCTTGGCTGGGAAATGTATCCTGGGCTTCCCTCCCTCTTGCAAAATGAATACCTGCCAGGGCAGGGCCAGTGCCTGGCACTGGATGCACGCAAGGATATCCAGCTCAGAGCAGCCACACGCTTTACTCCGTCATCCACGGAAGTGAGGGATGGTCAGCCTGGCTTCCGTATCACCCCTCCCAAGCCAGTCCTTGGGGCCCGCTGCTTGCATGTGGCCCTTCCTGGCCATTATGGACTCCTGCACCAGAAGACCTTATGGTGAAAGAGCACAGCTGACATGGAGAGAGATGTCAGGCAACAAAATTCCCCGTGTTCTCTTCCTGCTTTGAAAAGTCGGCGTGTGCATCACTAAGGACTGAAGGGACATAAAAATTGGTTACGAGTAGGTGTAACTGGAAATAATTACTTTTAGCTTTACTTCCTTCATGTTCTATAATGTGAACTGTCCATATATATATATATATATATATATATATATATATATTTTTTTTTTTAAGGAAAGGAACTAAAAAAATCTTCCCGTTTTAAAAGGTGAAATCAGGGCAGGTGAGCATTTCTTCACATCGAGCCCAGTGAATGTCTGTGAACACACACAAGCTGGGTAGGTGGGGTGGGGACAGTGGGTGGGACAGTGTCACTGGGCATGCCTCGCTGTGGGAGGCTGGTTGCCTTTCATGCAGCTGAGCCCAGCAGAATCCTGGAAGATGTTGGTAGCACCTCCAATCTGCCTCAAGCCAAAGAAAGCTTGGAGGCCACAGGGCCAGTTTCTGGGCCTGCTATAGCCATTAATCATATCACCTGCTTGAGTGAGCCCCCTATGGAGTGGACACATGATCTGCCCAGATACAGGACCAGCAGAGTGGGCAAAGGACAGAGAGGGAATATAAATCCCTGGGCACAGGAGAAGCCAGAGGATGCTGCTGGAGAACTTGGCCTCTGTGGGCTTCCACCCTCACGCTTGATAGTGACCCATGAGCTAACCTCACATTTTCTTACCAGGAACCTGGGTGTTACCAAGTAGAGCCAGGAGATCTTTGGGGGACTAATGAGATTACTCCAGAAAACCTTCCCTGGGTGCAGATAATCTCTACAGCTAGGTCCTTCTCTGATTATAGGTGTCTCTGCCCATTCCCTTCCCTTCAATTAATTGCCATCTTTTATCAGGATCTGAAAACTCTGATCTTACATGTCATGTTGATGGAATACTTGGACAGGCTACTTCCTGGCTGGTCACAGTTCTCTTCAGCCCTGCATGAAATTCCTGCTGGTGTTGCACAATCAAAGTCAACTGAAAACAGAAAAGAACAGTCTCTTAGTGGGGTATCCATTTGGAAGTATGCAGAAGCTGGGTGGGCTGGGAGGACCCGTGGAGGGGCTTGCCTGGACTTGGTGGTGGGTCTGGAAAATGGGGCTAGTGGTTAGACTTGGTAACTCTGCTGAGTTTTCTTGAATCTACAGGAATGCCCGCTGTTCTTTGGGTCCCTACAGGCTAGTCACAGCCACCTGCTGATGCTTTGCAATGGGGAGTTGCCAGTGAAAGAAAGGGGTGTGGAGCTATAAGAGGTAGAAGTGCCAATCTCAGAGACCTGCAGCTGAGCCCCCACATCACATCTCCAGACAGGTACTGGCCATCCTTGGATTAGAGCTCTCCTAAGAAAAGCAGGAACCACAGTGCTTGGCCCAGATCTCGCTGCCTCCAAGCAATGAAAATGAGCCAGCAGGCGAAGAGCGTAGAAAGAAAGCAGATGCATTTCTTTTGTTTGTCCCTAGGTCCAGGTATGGTTGGGGGAGTCTCCCTGGCTTTTGAATTTGGAAACTTTCCCTTGAGGAAGAATCGAATTCAGCATAGTCTCTGGAGCCAAAAACAAATACCTGAGGAGTGAGGCCCAGTAGGGCCATTTCCAACAGCCAAACCATGCTTGCCGGGGGCACTGCAGAGTCTGCCCTCTTGGCGATCCACGGAGCTGGCCCCATTTTGGTGGAGGCTCTGGCCTCCCCATGCAGGCCTCGGGCGGATCTGATCCTGGCCTCCCCTGGACCTCATTTCATACCTGTGTGTAGGCGAGAAGATTGGACAAGACATTGCTCACTTTGCCTACTCACACAGGAATGCCACCGAGCAAGTGGGACTCTGCCTGGGGTAAGAGGCCAGTGGAAGAACATTTGTCCCCACTGGCTAGGACCCTTCCCTGACCCTTCTGCTTCTGAGCCATGTTGCAATACTTCCCCAGGAGAAGGCTCTGTTCCCAGAGGCTCAGCCAGGAAAGCACATGAGAACAATTTTTTTGTTCTTTTTGAGATATTCCTTCCTTCCTCCCTGTCAGCCACATCCTCTAGTTTCTCTTTGTCCCAGCCCCAGATGGGGTTTTGGAAGGGGCAAGAAGTAACAGGAATGGGGCAGTCACCCACCCTTAACCTGGTACACATACATAGAAAAACACTGTGTTGAGACTATGTACCCTTTCCTTATCCCTGTGCAAAGGGGACAAGACAATATGGTTCCATCAGATGGGACATCCCAAGGCCCTTTATGACCTCTTGTGTCCTGTATGAAATCTTCAGGCCTGTAAGCATGAGCCGGACTTTGTTGCTCTGGACGGGAGTTCCACAAATTCCTTGCCCAAGACTGTATCCTATTAGCTGACCAATGAGCTTAGCCTGTCACCCCCACAGGGCTGGGCACACTGGTCATGCCTCTGACTTGCTTAGCCCTGGCTATGGAGAAACTCCAGGCACTTAAGAAGGAAGATCATCCACTTAGGGAAAGCCCAGGGCCAGGCCACAGGCACGGCTCAGGAGAATGGGCTGAGCATTACAAGCAATTACCAGAATGGCTTCACTTTCTTCCTGTCCTTGTCTGTGACTCCATTCCTCTCATCAGGAGGGGAGCCTGTTCCCTCACCTGCAGAGCCTAGGCCGGACCTTCTTGGATTACTAGAATGTGGAGTAAGTGAGCGTGTGCCAGTTTTGAGCCAGGAATGTCACACACTTTCTCTTACTCTCCTGGGACCACTTCAGGAACAAATTCAAGCAGGACTGCTGCAGGATGTGGCTGATGATCCCGTTGCACTGACCTACTGCCACCCAACAGACACATGCGTGTAGCTGTTTCAGAACATCAGGTGACTCCTCCTTTGATCACAGACACACTAGGGAGCCCATGAGCAGCTCAGCAGCTTGGAGGAGAAGAACCATTCATCCCATCCACTGAATGTTGAAAGTAAAGAATGGTGATTTTTTTAAACCATGAAGTTTTGGGGTAGAACTCATATCCCAATTCTGTATGATTAGTCTGAGGATCATGCAGAATAGTGCGACACTATAAAGTTGCTGGAAATGTTTGTTGAATATTATTACAGTTATAGAATTGGAAAAGACCACAGAGATTATAAAAAATGTGCATAAAATGCAAATATGAGCTTCCTTTCTCAAACTCATTTAATCCTTGAAATATTTTAAGCATATTACCTCCTTTTGGAAGAGGACTGAGATCCCAAGAAGCTACCTTGTCAAGAATCTTACCAAGTAATGGTGCAGCTAGATTTGAACACACTTCTGCGTGATTTAAGGCCATGTTTTTCACTACTGGAATAGAAATTTTGCTTCATCTACCTAAAACCTACATCTGAGGCCTGCTCACCCAGATGAATGAAAGATATTGAAAAGGGAAGGTTAAAGTAGCGCACGACTGTAGGACTCAGAAAAGTCAGCAGCCGTATTCTCTGGTGTGTGATGTCACATGAGGAAGCAAGTCTGAACAGTAGCACAGATATGAGCCTGGGTGACTTTCTTGGGAAATGACCTTGCTTTCAATGTGGCTAAGGATTCCACTGGCTTTCAGAATGAAGAGCTTCTGTTTCTTCCTGCTCCAAGCTGCAGGTTTGTGCATTTACTGAAACTTCCTGTAATTTGACTGTTATAAAAGGAGGCATTTATAGTCACAGTATTTGAAATGAAGTCCTAGGTACTTCCCAGAAAATTTTAATCACTCTCTACTTCAGTTTTCTTATTTGCAAAATGAAGATTAGTCTAGCAACATAATGAAGGCTGACGTGCCATAAGAATATCAGTTATTGTTACTATTGTGATGATTAAAATTGTTATTAAAGTTGAAGACATTTTGGGTTAAACAAAAAGACATGTATCTGACTTTGTTGAAAAGCAAACCCCAATGTATATTGGTATGGTGGAGGTTTTGCTAGGGGTTTGAGAGTACCAGTTAAGAATACTTACTCTGTACATAACAGTCAGCTAAACTAGGAATAGTTAAGTAGACAATATTTTCATGGCTACAGATGGTGCTGACATGTGGCGTGGTTTCCTTCTCTGTCACACCTATATTGGCTTTTGTCCTGATATTTACTTTCTTGTAGTGTCAAAATGGCCGCTGCAATTCCAGTTAGGGAGGACAGCCAAGAGAATCTAGAATTTTCTCCGAGGCTGCTTCCCCCACTTACACACTCTCGGTTCTCATTGGCAAGAAGTGTGTCTTATGAGCACCTAAACTGCTGAGTCATATTTACCTTTTTGAGACACTAGAGTAGAGAGACTCAAGTGAGAAAATACTTTGGAATGTGTTGGTCTAACTACCAGCAATGATCTTATGGAAAAATTTGAGTGTTTATTGTTTATTTGCTTGATTATTTTTTTATGGTGGCTTCTGATGTTTTTGTTACAGATACTGCATCTTTTGTATTTTTGTAGGAAGAAAGGAAACACTAATGGCTGTTATTTTTAAAAGAATCAAACACAAGGCTTGAACCTACTGTTTTCATATTGAGCATGATCCAGGCACTTGTTGATTACATGTGTGCAGAGCCTACCTATTGCCTTTCCTCTTCAAAATCCAGCAAAAGACTGATGTTGAACGCTGATGGAAAGGTCACACACTGACGCATGTAGGGGGGCAAGGACCATGTCTAGTTTGGATTTTCTGTGTATACGCAGATCACTTTTTGATTGTTGGTTCCTGTAAAGATAATCATATTTAAGAAAAGAGCAAAAGCCCTGGGAGAATGAGAAATCATTTCAAAATTGCCAGTGACCAAATGCTGGGGAAAAGATTATAATCAAAATTTGGTTCTTTGAATCTAGGATAAAAAACCACCAGCTGTTATTGACAAAGTGGCTGCTAAACAAATAAAGAAGGTGAAAAATGACAGTACCAGGAGATGTTGCAATCTGCAACATGTTACGGATTAGCTGGTGTTGTCCTCACCAAAGAGACCAGTTGTAGGGAAAGGGTAAAAATGTGGCTTGATTTAGAGCTGATGATATCATGTGTCTAGTTACTGAAGATCAAAAGAAGGCTTGCCTATAAAACACTGCTAATGACAGGAGCGCCAAGGCTGGACTCCTCTTGGGTGTGTCGCAGGGAAGGACAGCTATGAAGCAGCCAATGGGAGATGACTCACGGTACACTCTCTGGGGTGTGTCTGTAGCTGCGTGACTTTGCATCCCCCCAGTCCCCAAACTCTGCTGCTTTATCAATTATGTATAATCATTCCCTTCAATTCTTGGTGGCTCAGTAGTCAAACAGCTCTTTCCTTTTTGTATTGCTAGACGGTAATTCTTTGTTCTAGGCTTTGGTGGAAAGTGACTGTTTTGCATGTGTACGTGCTGGTGTGTACGTGCTCAACTGTGTTTGTGCCCGTGTCTGTATCGGTAACGGTGGTGGCGGTGGGGAGTGTGGAGAGGCAACTGCCTTTCAGATTCCCACTCCACAAAACAAAAGTTTAATGTCCTGCCAGTGATGGCAAATATCATTTTCCAGAGACCAGAAACGGTGCTTGGACAGTAGGCTACCTCTTCCTGGAAGATTCTGAGGAATGCTGCAGGCCCTGTAAATCACACAGATCTGAGAAGGGAATGTCGCATTTTGCAGTGAGGAGTTAGTGTGTGAGGGACGATGAAACATCTCAGCATGAAACCTCATTGAAAGAAAATTCTCGCAATCTACTTACTGTATTTTGGGGCTCAGAAAATCTTCATTACTGTAGGACTTTTTATTCCGTGTAAGGCCACATTCCTTCTTAACTGTGGTGGGAACCATCGGCCTTGCTCAGCTGCCTCCTGTCAGCTCCATGTGTACCCAATTCCTGTAGAATTCCTATTTATAACACGACAGAGGTGCTGAAGAGCTGTCAGAGCCACACCAAAGCTAAACTGAAGCGCTCACATTTCCTTTCCTTCTGGCCTCTGGTTACTGAAAACATTTGCTGAAAATTGCTGTCCCACTCAAGAACTGTCAAAGGTAATTGTGTTGCACAAAATTTACCGAGAAGCATGAAATAACATGGTTACCACCTGGCGACCCAGTTAATGGAACCTGTCTGATGGGCCGCCAAGCCTGCCACATGTGAACACGCCAGTTTCTGTCAGAAAACCACGACAGCATACATTGGGGAGGAAGAGGTGGATCGGGGGCCTCTTAGTGGCAATTTATGATACAAATCCCCATGTAAAGAGCAGTTGTCAGGTCACCAAGTCTGGTGAGGTCCATGGTTCCAGGAATGGCAGCAAGGGAGGCGGTGGGGGTAAGCACTTGGGGAATGTGGACCTGTGCAGGCAAGTAGCGGGACTTAATTCACAAAGCACAGTCTAGACTTGGCTATACTCTCAGCTGGCAATGACCTTGGTGTCTCAGGAAATAAAAATCAGAGGCTCCCAAAATGGAGGGGGCTTAGAGTCCGTCTAGTTCCCCTCATCCCTGTACATCTGGCCGACACTGTCTCCTTCCGAAGGAAATGGAATCTTTTCCTTTTCAGACTCCCTGGAGAAGGAACTCTGCCTCATTCCTAGGGCCTATGTTCAGGGTCTCACATGCTCCTTGAAAATGTTTTGCTTTAACCTGCACTTTGAAAACTCTAAGAATTGCTCTAAATATAGGTGCTTCTGTTTATAAGGCAAACTCTCCACCAAGCCTGAGTCCACCTGAGGATTCTCTTGGGAGGATCTAGTTCTACCTCAGACTGTCTTATGCGGTCATAATCTGTGGCTGGCTGTGAATCCAGGGCATGGTGTCAGCTGTCTAATCAAGGTGCGGCTCAATGACTTAGATCTGGGAATTCCAACCTGCCAACATTATAAAATCAGCTGATGTTAGGGGCATCTGCTCTTCATATCTTTAGCGATACTACTTGAGCTTTTGAGGTACATCCCCCAAAACCTTACTTCTCAAGAAGACGTTAAATTGAAATCAAGGGGCTGGGGGTATAGCTCAGGGGCACAGTGCCTGCCTGGCAGGCACAAGATCCTGAGTTTGATTCCAGATGCCAAAAAAAAAAAAAAAAAAAACCACACACAAAGAAAGAAAATAAATCAAGAGTAATTACAACCTGTGTGGATCCCAGTGAAAAATGAAAAGGTAGGACCTTTTTTTCCAAAAAACCATGGGAAAAAGCCTTTTCCCCTTCTTTGGTGAACTCTCTCAACCTTTCACGGTGGTGGTGGTGTTGTTTTTGTGGTACTGAGGATTGAACCCTGGGCCTCCTGAGGGCTGGGGGAGGGCTCTGCTGGTGAGCTCTCCCTCATCTTCTGTCCTGGCCTTTTGAATTTGCAGTGTAATGTTACACTTCCTTGGTCACAGGAACCCTTCAGAGGTGAGGACAAACACCTAGGTGTGGCACCTACCCAGCCCCAAACCTGCCACAGGGCAGATGGCAGAGGGCAGGGTTAGGGTGCAGAGTATTGAGAACCTGTGCCAGAGAAGCAAGAGGTGGCAAGGGGAAAACTGTGCATGAGCCAGCACTGTCAGAGCATGCACCACTGTCCTATTAGACTTACAAAATGAAAATTCAAAAATAAAATGGCTAAAAATCTTAAAATGGCCACCATGGTATTAAACCCAAGAGCAAAGTCCCCTTCTGATTTTGCAGGATTAAAATTCATTCTCCCTCAGCACTATGAAAGCGCAGCTCAGTGGCCGGCTAGAATCTTGCTGAGAAGCCTGATGACTTTTTCATTCCTGCTCTTTTCTATATAATCTGTTTTTTCTTCCTGGAAGTGTTAAGGATCTGTAATCCTGGTATTGTGAGATGTCTCCATTCTATATCTTGTTGTGAATGTTTCATTACATATTGTCCTGGGCCTTCAGAGACTCTATTTAGTCTGCAAATCTTTCCCTTCAGTTCTGGGAAATTGTCTTGAATGATTTCTTTGAAAATATTTTTCTGTTTCCTCTTTCTGTTACTTTTACTGGCAGATATTGGCTCAGTCCTCTAATATTTTTCCTGTGTCATTAAGCTTTTAATTACTGTAACAAAATACCTAACATAATCAACTTAAAAGAGAAAAGGCTTTGGATGTTCCAGCCCATGCCCCGTTGCTTTCAGGCCTGTGCCAAAGCATCATGACAGGGTGAATCACGCAGAGAAGCAAAACCACTCACTTCATGGTCAGGAAGCAAAAAATTGAGGAACAGCAAATGATACCACAATCTCCTCCAAGGGTACCCATGGCCCTAGGGGCCTCAACTGCTCAACTAGGCTCCACCCCCTACAGGCGGTACCAGAACCACCCTGTCTTCTTGGAGGACAGTCAAGGTCCAAAGTGTAGCGCTTTCCCTTTACTACTTAGTTGTTGTTTTTTCCTCTTCTGTTTTGGGATTTTCTTCAATTTTGTCAACTTTCTGTTAAACTAAAAAAAAAAATTAGCAATCATTTTTAATTTCCCATTTAAATAAAGTGTTTTCTCTGTTCATTTTTCATAATGATCTGTGCTTGGTTGTATATAATATCGTCTGTCTATTGGAGCATGCTAACAATTTTTAATACTTTTACGAAGTCCTATTTGACTGTATCTTTTTTTTCTCCTTGATTTCATTCATTCATATTGAGGAGTCTTCACAAACATCTGGTGATATTTTATCTTAAGAAATTTGAGACTGTGACTGGGTCCTATAAGATCATGGACTGGGCCTTTCTCCAAATCTTATAGCATGAACAAGAAGTGAATTTCCACTTTCACTGAAGAACTCTCAAATATTATCATGTATAAGTCTTTTCTCTGGATTATTTAGAGGCAAACCTTCATTTTCTGCTGGTATGTGTGTGTGTGTGTGTGTGTGTGTGTGTGTGTGTGTAAAAGCAGGTCTGGAAGGAGATGGGGGAGAAATATGGGGAGTCCATAATAGACTTTTATTTCACTTTGGTTTCATATCTGCTTTGTTCTAGCTCTGCTCCACAAATACAGTAATTCCAAAGAATAAGCCTCCAACTTTCTGCCAGGAAGCAGGGCAAGGCTATTGTATAGATAGATACACATGCTGAAAGAGGAGACTCCATGGGCCTGGCCACTGTGGGCCGACTTTCAACAAAAGTCCTTTCTCCCAAGGGGCCTTACGCACACCTTGTTCATGTAATGCTTATTGCTTATGAGCCCCAAGAGGCTCAGAGCTTCTGCAAAGTGAAGTTGCTCTGTTCCTACTTGTCTGAAAGCATTTGGCTTTCTCTTTTCTTTACTCTGCCAGAATAATTACCATTCTTCCATGCATTTCTCACTTTCCAAAAATTTATGGAAACATTGATGGTAAATCGTCTCTTGTCCTTTTTGACCTTTGTCTATTAGTTTGTTTTTAAGAATTTCTTGACTCTCATTTTAATGAGATTTGGAGGGGAGAAAAAGATAATCATGGTCAAATCTACTGTGTATTCTCAGCCAAAATTCTTTTACAAACATTAATCTTTATTGCAATCTACACCCAGGTGAATCCTTGATTAGGTGAATCCTTGATTTTTAGAAAGTGAAAGAGTAAGCAATCTAGAGAAAGTTTCAGTTGATTTCTCACAGCCTGGTTGTACTCATTTAAATACAATTCTAATAACCATAATAGATTAAAGTGGAATTTTAGTAGAAAGTTAGATGTGGATGTGGCTAGAGTTCTGATAGCATCAAGAATAAATAGTTGGCAGTTCAAAAGAGAAAGATAATACAAAACATAACCAGGTAAAAGAACACATAATAGTACAACAATTTCTAAGGGTACAGCCTTGAACACATTTCAGAAAGCGTTGCTGCATAAAAGTGTAATTCAGGTGCCCTTCTATGGCTCCCTTTTGTAGATATAAAGCCTTTTATGTCTCCCCCTTGCTTGTAGATATAAGTTCCATGTTCTCTCTCTGTTCTGTTTATTGCCAAACATAGGACTTGTGTTTCTAATGAAGTGTTCTGAACTATTTTGCACCTATGAATTTTCACTTTGGATCTGTGAGTTTCTTCCCATAGCGCACCTCTTCTTACCATTCCAAGTCCTCTGCCAAGACCCATTTGAATTCCCATGGTGTTCTCATCCTTCTGCTTCTGTTTGTCTCCATAGTACTTTAGATTTAGATAGTAGAACTCGTTATGCTTTGCCAGGAATTTTAAACTTATATATGGGCCTTATCTCTCCAGCTGGATCATAAATACTAGAGGTCAAATCCTGGTACCCTTGGTGTAATAATTTGCTTATAAATGCTTCTGAGTAAATGCTTCTGGAATCTGATTGAAAGTACCACAATTGATATCAATCTCACAATTCTTAGTCCTCAAGGAAAGGTTAAATAAGAATCTGTAAAGAAGAGTAAATGTGTGGTGTGTTTTTAAAGGTTTCAAACTAATAAAAATGAAATAAAATGTTATGCATAAAGGGCATGTTACCTTTAATTAATCTTAACATGTATTAATGTTATATAAAATATATCATAAAATGCATATCAATGGACAGTGAGTGTTATTTTTCACATGGACACCAGTCCTATTATTACACTAAGCTGTTTAAATTTGAATAGCACAGCTTAGGTGTAAGCATCAACTGGACTTTCTTAAAAGGAGACAGTTAAGAGTTTGTGGGAAGCACAAAAATGTAACTACTGTATCTTTATTTCAGTATGTTTTGGAGCCTTTCCTTGACATAACTGACCTGCTCCCAAAATATTTGGGCTCAAACTCTATCTTGCTTATGTTGCAATTTCCCAAGTGCTTTTATCTTTATTCTGGATTCATCTTTACTCAGGTGTGACTTCTGACACATTTGCTTTAAATCTCTCTCCCCTCCCTTGTCAAGTAGTTAATGATCTCAAAATGTAGCACTGGATTCTGCAGATTTCCCAGGGAGTCCAATGTGACCAGAACAAGAAAATAAATGAAAATGGAGAATCACCTGATTGATCTCTACACATCCATGCCACATTGGCCCCATGGGCGTGTGACCCATGGGTGGGGTCACGCTTAGGAGAACCTTGTCCTCAGTTGAATGCTCTGCTGTTGCTATCTTAACATTCTCAATCATTTTCTATTTTAATTTGTGTTGTGTAGGTGAAGCATGACGGGTCAATGGAGCACATCCATGGGCACAAAATATGTATGCAATCACCTATGCCTTCGCTTCCTTTCTGCACATTTACATAGTGTGTTTGTCATGGCCCCATGCACAGAATTCTGGTGGTTGTCTCGTGCATGGAGCACAGCAAGGCTCCACTCACATTATGTCTAAGATGTACAAAGGTCATGGCACTGTTAGACTTTGAAGAATACACTTTCCAATCAAACCAGAGCTTCCTCTGAATGCAGAAGGACAGAATTGCATTGTGTGAAATGTGACGATCAAGGAAGCTGCTATATCCCATACTGGCCAACCACACATGCTGAAAGTGACAGAAGGGAAGACAGGACAAGTGATAGCTCTGTTTTTAAAAATTTCACTTTCTCTTTGTTCATCACCAAGCCCCAAACAGTGAATGTTGGTAGAATGCGAGTATATGAAAAAGTGAAATAAAAACAGTTGAGTTAGTTTTGTGCATTTCCGTTGTTCTGATAAGAACAAAATACATCTGTATAAATAAAATACAAACTGTATGTGGATTCCTTAAACAAGTTAAATGCTGTTATACTTGCATTTAAAGCTGTTATTCCACAATATAAAGACGGATGATAAAATTCATACTAACAAAATTGTAATTTAATTTTTATTGATTTAGAGTATTACATAAGAAGGAAAAACCCACTGTGACAAGAGAGAGACAACAGCAGAAGCAGAGTAAAAAGCTTTCTATTTTAGTAACTTTAATGGCAATCACCCCTGCTCTTTTCACTAAGCACCCTGTTTCATTTTGCCCTGGATCCCACAATAATGTAGTTGGACCTGCATACATGTCTGGATTTCAGCAGAGAAAATTACATCTTAGCACATTTTTTGAGAAAGTAAAGAAAGTAAAGCACTACAAAGAATATTGACAGAAATTGTCCATAAAGAGATCAAAGTTCTGTTATCCAGAGACACAGCCTATGCCTATGCATGCCCTGTGCTGGCCATGGCCCAAAGGAAGAGTCACTTTAGGAATTACTTGAGGATGAGACATCTATAGTCATTTCTCTGATAGGACTAGAAAAAAAAGCATGTTTCATACTCATATTCAACGGGTCAACCACTCCATTTGTACCTGGCACAAAACAAGCCCAGCTGAAGACCAGAAAGCCTTTTTTTATTGACAAATATGTACTTGCCACAAAATACCGCCTGGTCAAGGAAACAGGAACAGTCTTGATCTTTGTGGAATTGATAGGCCAGTGTCATGGTAAGTAGCAAATCAAGAAAGGAGTAAAGTGAAAATTTCTTAAAAACTGTATTTTGTATTATTATTAGAACTCTTTCATTGCAAATGACAAAAGCAAACCAACAAAACAAAGAAGAACCATTCAACCAAACAAGCAAACAACCCACCTTACACTGACTTAAGCAAAAATAAAAAGTTCATGTAATCCAAATCACATGAATTAGCAGTGGGGTGATTCCCCAAAAGAAAATAGAAGCACTAAACTAAAGAAAACTAAAGCATGGAAAGGGGATTGAATATATTACTCCAGAGTTGGTTAATAAATCTTTAGACAATGTGAAGAATCACTCCTGCTCCTACTGGGAAATATACTTTCAAATGTTGATGTGATGACTTTTTTAAAGTAGGAAACTCCTGAATGTTGCTATTATTTTGAGCTATATTTTGCAGCTGTAGGATATCCCCTCTGGAGTGTTAGGAATGTCCATAGAAGACTTATTTTTTTTTTTTATTTCCGGTACCAGGGATCGAACTCAGCACCTTGCGCTTGCCAGGCAAGCACTTACGCCACTGAGCTATACCCCCATCCCCTACCATAGAAGACTTGTGTGAAATGTCTTAGAATACTGAAAAATGTCCAATAAATCCCAGAAGGCAGGAAAGTAGAACAGAGGAACAGGAATAAAGAAACAAAGTACAAACATAATGAACTAGAAAATATTTTAAATTGAACAACAATAAAAATACAACATATCAAACTTGTGGACTGCAGATAAAGCAGTTTTTAGAAGAAAAGTTAAAAAATGATGCTTGTATGAGACAGAAGTATCAAAATCAGCCTAAACCTCAAGAATCAAATCAACCTAAACTGCAACCATAAGAAACTAGAAAAAAAAAAGGAGAGTAAAGCAAATTTAAACAAGCAGAAGTAAGGAAATCACATGGATATGAGTGGAAATTGGTAAGACTGAAAACAAGAACATAACCAGCAAACCTATTGTCAAAAGCTCACTGTCTGAAAAGATCAATTAAATGTATAAACCTAGCAAGCCTAACAAAAAAGAGGGAAGATATTAATTACCCAATGTTAGAAATAAAAGATACAGACTCTGCAAACATTGGAAATGTGATTAAGGAATGCTATACACAACTCAATGTATATGAATTCTGTATGACCTGTATGAAATGAAAAAAATTCCTTAAAACCCATGAACGACTGGTCTTTGTTACTCTCTCACTGCTGAGACACAGTTCCCCAGACCCGCAATTCTAAGGACGAAAGGTTTCTTTGACTTACAGTTTGTAATGCTTTCAGTTCACAGTAGACTGGTTCCAAGGCAGGTTGGCATGGCAGCAGGAAGCAGAGAAAGAAAGACTGAGGAAGGAGGGAGGCGGGTAAACTCTTTCAGGCAACGCCTCCAGCAGCCCACTTCCTCATACCAGGCTTCACTTTCCAACATCACACTCAGCTATAAAGTCACCAGTGGGCTAATGCACTGATGAATATCATACCCACATGGTCCAATCGCCTCCCAAAAACCCCATCAATGAGTGTGTGAGACTTTGGGGGAACACCTAAATATAAAACATAACAGCACCTAAACTGACACCAACTTAAATTCATACATGAATAGTGCTACAACTACTAAGGAAGTCAATTCGATAGTTTAAAAGCTTCCACAAGACCAAATTCCATAATTACGTTGTTTCACTAGTATCATATATTGTACTAGTCATTTAAAGAGGCATATTACCAGTTTTATACTATTTCCTCCAAAAAAGAGTCAACATTTTCCACTTTATTCTATGAAATCAGTGTTATTCTGGTATCAAAATAAAGGATACTACAAGAAATGAAAATTACAAATCAATAGCTGTTGTGAATAGAGATGTAAAATTCATAATGCAATATTAGAAAAATCAAATCTTGTAGAAAACCAATTAGAGCTCATCTAGCAAATGTAAGGGTGAGTCAATATTCAAAGCTATAAAAATCAGTCATTCCTATCAGATAAAAATTTTTAATTAGAATCAATCAGTATCAAACAATTGAAAGAAGAAAAACTATATGACCATATCAATAGGTGCTAAAAATTATTTGATAATATTCAACATCCCCTCATAATTTTGTAAAAATCTCAACAATCAAGGAATAAAACAATTATCAACAACTTGAGAATATTTTACAAAAATTTTCAAAAATCTCTACAGCTAATGTCTTACTGATTGGCCAAAGACCATTTTTACAAAAACTGCTACAGCTAACATCTTACCAAATGGTCAAAGAATGCTTTGTTTTTAAGATTGGGAGTGAGGTAAGGACATTCACTCTTTATTTTTATACTTGATTGTACCAGAAGTCTTAGCCATTGCAGCAGAAAGAACAAGAAATACAAAGCAGGTCAATTGGAAAGGGAAAAAAAGAAAGTCCTTTTCCGGGATGATATGATAGTTTATGTAGGAAATCTCAAGGAATATTTAAGAAAACCTCCTGGAACTAATGAGTGAGGGTAGAGGATATCAAATGAACTCCTTAAAAAGTTGTTCTTTTTGTGCTTGCCATGAACAACTGAAACTGAAATTCCTTTAAAAAGCATAATTATTGTGTTTGTTAGGGCTTCCATAACAAAGTCAGGTAGACTGGCTGGCTTAGGCCACAGAAACCTGTTTTCTCATAGTCCTGGAGGGTAGAAACCTGAGCTCAAGGTCTTGGCAATATCGATTTCTTCGTAAAGCCCTGTTCTTGGATTGAAGATTGCCATCTCCTATGTCTTCATATGGTATTTTCTCTGTATGTATTTGTAATCTATTCTTTAAATTGTTAATATGTTTATTACAGCTGGTACCTAAAGTTATTAATGGGGTGACACTATGGTATTTTCATACATGTATACATTGTGTAATGTTTAAATTAGGTCTAGCATCTCTGTCTCATTTGTTACTCGTTTATGCTAACAACATACAAAATCTTTTCTTTTAGCTTTTTGAGATGTGCAGAACATTACTGTTATCTATTGTCATGCTACTGCAGAATAGCACAACAGAACTCCTTGCCCCATCTAGCTGACCAACCTTTCTCATCCCTCTCTTCCCCCTCTGAACCCCAGCCTTTGGTTACTTCTGCTTTTTTTATCAGGACGCCAGTCATCCTGGAGAAGAGCCCACTTAATGGCCTCATTTGACCTTCATTACTTCTTTAAAATCTGTCTCCAAACAAGGAGTTTGGATATCAGATTATGAGTTTTGAGGGGGATGCTAGTCACCTCATGATACTCATTAAGAATAACTCCATGCAAAAATGTTTGTTACAAATATAAGAAAATATGGGCAGGGCCTTTGTACTTTAGACTACAAATACTGATGAAAGAAATTGAAGACATCTTTAAAAAGTGGAGAGACTTATCATGTTTGTGGATTATGATTCAATGAAGTTAAATGGAATTTTTACCCAACTCAGCTTATATATTTAATCAGAATGCCATCAGAATTGGGGTAGATTAAGAACAGTCAGTTACAAAATTTATATGGAACATTTAAAAACTAGAATAGTCAAATAATTTTAAATAATTCATTTGGTGGACTCAACCTGATTTAAAGATTTATCTTAAAGCTATAGTAATCCAGATTGTGTGGTACTAGGGAAGGAAGGTGTAGACTTGCAGATAAGAAAACAGAATAGAGCTTCTAGAAATAGACTCATACAAATATACTCAATTGGTTTTTGACAAATGGGCAAAAACAGCTCAAAGAAGAGAGGATGGTTTACCCAATAGCGCAACTGAAGGAACAATTGGGCATCCTATCCAAGAATGAACTAGGACCTAAACCTCACCTTCAATGAATTTTTTTTTTTTTTGTCTTTTTTAGACAAGGTCTCACTGTGCAGTTCAGTCTTGAGCTCACTTTGTGGCCGAGGCTGGTCTTGAACTCACAACAATCCTCCTGCCTCAGCCTCCCGAGGGCTGGGATTACAGGTGTGTGCTACCACCCCTGGCACCTTATACAAAATTAATTCAGAGTGATCATGCATCTACAAACAAAGATAAACCCAATTTTAAAGGGAAGAAAAATCTTCCTGCCCTGGAGTTTAATAAAGAGGTCTTAGACATAGAACCAAAAGCACAAGAAATAAAAAATAATTGATAAATTGGAATTCATTAAAATGGATAAATTTTGTTGTAATAAAGGCTCAAGAAAGTGAAAAGTTATACTGTGAAGGAAAATATTTGAAAATCATATATCTGATAACCTATATCCAATGTACATAAAGAACCCTCAAAACTCAACAATCAGGCAACAAACAATCCAATTTGAGAAATGGGCAGAAGATTTGAATGACATCTCATTAAGGAGGCTATAAAGAGGCAAATAAACACATGAAAACACATCCTCATTATTATTAACCACTAAGGAAATTCAAACTAACAACATGACAAGATAACACTGTATACCTACTAAAATAATGAAACTGAAAAACGTTGACATGCCAACTGTTGGTGAGATTGTGTAACAGTTGGAACATCCATGCAATGCTGGTAAGAAGATGAAATGGTACAACTCTGAAAAGCAATTTGGTTGCTTCTTGAAAAGTCAAACAAACACTTTCTGTATGATTGTGATTTAGTTATTCCACTTCTAGGTACTGTATTTACCCTGGAGAAATTTGCATACAAACCCTGTATGTGTCTATAGCAGCTCCTTTAGAATTGTCCAAAATGTACAACTGAGTGGATAAGAACCCTGGTATATCCATGCAATGGGCTCCTCTTCTATAATAGAGAAGAATGTACTACTGATACAATTTAGACTAATCTCAAAGGTGTTATGTTAAATGAAAGAATTCATTCCCAAAAGTTAACACACTTTCTAGTGGTTTCTAGTGCATTTATAGTTCCACACATGACATTTTGAAAAGATAAAACTGTAGTGATGTGAAAGAGACCTGTAGTTTCCAGGAGTCTCGGGGTCGGAGAAAGTGATTACAAAGCTGTAATAAGCCCGGACTACCTTCCCGGAGGCTTTCTTTATAAGCACTTCTTTTTGATTTTTGGTGCAGGGAGATGTTGATAAAACATCTCAGAACCATGAAGAAGCTTCTTGGATATTACAGAGCAAGGTTTTATTTTTGAATGTTAAATATTCTTATTAGAGTAGTTAATAGCATGTACACAAAAAATCAGGCCCCAACTGTGAAGCTAGTTCATCCACGGAATTATGAATGCAGGGATATTGTCCACTTTTCACAGTTTTGACTGTGGGATTCACTGGAGATCTGACCATCTCCCTGGATTTCTCTCTGTCCGAACCCATGGTCGAAATTCTGCAGATAACCAGGTACCTGCTCGAGGTAACAGTCTTGGGAGGAGTGTTGTAATCTCCCTTATTATCTTTCCTGTAGCAGAAATCCTGTGCCTTCCCGTGACACTTCATCACAGCCCTCTTCTGCCTTGTTTGGAAATCAAAGTGACAGGTTTCTCCCCACTTTATGTATGAAGACACACAGTAGAGCAAGCAAGTAAGAGAAACAAATATCTGAAACACCAGGTCAGCACATGTTGTAGATTTTCTTGCCTGGTGCAGATGTGCAGCGCGGGTTTTCAGGAGGGACCTGAGACGACTAGCCTCTTGCTTGAGAACAAAAGGTAATAGTCTCAGTTGTGGCATCACAAATGTTTCCCACAAGAGAGGTGCCTCTCCAGGGCTGCTCCCGTCAGTCTGTCCTGTGGGCACCCCCTAGTGGTCGGTTACATTGAGTGGCTCTCTGTGCCTCCCATTCATCTCCCTGACTGCCTAGAACACCACATATAAAATAAACATTTTGAAGTATTTCTTGGGAGCAGCAATAAAAAAAATAGGTGACCACCAAAAGGAGATGGAGCAGAAAATGAACAGATTATTGTCTGACCAATTGGTGTTAGAAATGTGATCACTAGAGTTAGGAGTCCTTGCAGTATTTTTACTCAGCTGCATGAGCAAGACTCTTTGCCTGCATGTGCTTTAATTTTCTCACCCAGGGAATAAGAACTTATCTGCTATCTAAGAATATGTTCAGTAGGTGTTTTCTGCAGTGGCATTGGATATCAGAAAAGTATTAATTCATTTTTGTTGCTGTCACAAAATACCTGAGGCTGGGTAATCTATAAAGGAAAGATGTTTACTTAACTCACTTTCTGGAGGTTCAAGAACATGGCACTGGCAACTGCTTAGCTCTGCAAGGGCCTCTTTGGCTGTGTCACAGCCATGACAGACAGTCTCATGAGAGGAGTATGTGTGAGAGATCATGTGGCAAGACAAGAATTCAAAGGGTGACTTCCTGGTAAATCATATGGCAAGAAAGGAGCCAGAGAGCAGCTCCCTCCAAGGGGATTGTGGGGCCTTGTCCTTCCTTCTCTTTCTTTGCCTCTTTCATGGCTGTTCATGAGTTGAATGGCTTCCTCCATCATGTGTTCCTGTAATGATACACAGGGCAGCCACAGGCCCAAAGCAGTGGCACCAACGGGTCTTGGATTGAGTCCTCCAAAACCGTGAGCCAAAATAAGTCTTTTCTCTTTTAAGCTAATTATCTCAGATACTTTGTTATAATAACAACCAAAATTCTCATGGAGGGCAGTACTCCAGTGACCTATTACAGGCTACTTCAAGCCCACCGTGCTGGGGAGTAGGTGGCCCTCTGGCACATAAACCTTTCGGGACAAAGCACCTATGAACCATAACAAGAAGAAACTGTGTCTGGGCGGCCAAATGTAGAGAATGTAGACTCTCCATGCCCTCCACCCTCCAGCTCTTCCCATCCATGCTAGCGCAAACATCCTTCATATTTGAAACAGAAGATCAAGATTAAAGCATAATTAAGGCCAATCAAAACTTAGTTTAGTTTCTTGCAAAAGACTCACATCCAAGCATGATTAAGACCTGCTAGTTTTCCATGAAATGTAAGGGTGTGGATTTAAATCCTAGGCCACTGAGCCTTTGGATTCTGTCCATCACTTTAAAGCTTCCCAAGTCTTGGAGCCCCTTCCTGCCTTGTTCCCCCTGAGCCATTGTTATTTCTGGAAAGGAACTTTCCTCCTTTTGGGTAGGTCCCAGTCTCCTCAGACTGTCTTTCTTTTCTTCTACACTCGTCTGTAACGTGTCTCTCACATTACATGCATATTTCTCGCCCACCTCCCTGACCATCTCCTCCTGTGTTGCAAAGATGACTGGAGGATCGTGGCTGTATGTCCTGTCCCTCCTCTGTCCCACCCTGACACCCCCTGCCTTCCTGATGTGCCGCCTCTTTCTCCAAATTGTCCTGCCCTGATACCTAGCAGGTGAAGGAAATGCCTGTGACAGTGGCTGTGTGCCTTCCCTCTGGAGGCTCCGTTGCTCTCAGGGGAAAGGCAGATGGTGGGGAAACCTATACAGTGAAACACAGACGATGATGCCTTCCCAGGAACAGAGAGAAGCCAGGCAGCACCGCGGTGCTTCCTGCCTTGCTGTGTCCGATGTTGTCTCTTCCTACCGGAACCCCGGGGACTCTTTTCATCCCAGGGTTTTGTTCCAGATGGAATGTTAAGACGGTTCAGATGCTGAGAGACAGGTCAGGGGCTGGGGGTGGGGAGAGGTGTGAGCTTGTCCAGATCTGTGGCTTTACCAAGACTGTTTTTAAGTTGACACAGTGCTAAATAAAAAAAGCCCCTTCCTTTGATCTCAGGGACTTCCTGGGTAGACTGTCTGATTAGATAAAGATCACGTACCCCCAGCCCCCATCCCTTAGGAAGTAATCTAAGCTGCGCAGCCAGTCCTTACCCCGTGTCCTTGTCTCCTTGGCCCAGACTGCTCTCTTGTCCCACTGGGTCCCTCCCTAGGTCGTGAGGGTTTGCCTTTCTGTTTCAGCAGGGGAGGGGAGCCTGAGAAACTGGAGCATGTCTTCCTCTTTGAATCCTTCTTTAGTTGTTTAGAAACAAAGCACAAGTTTTGTTTGAGAGCCTCATATGGACCTCGTCTGGTTGTGGGCATCAAAGGGAATTGATCTGTTTGCAACATGGTCAGCTGTCGGGATGCTGTGAAGCAAGCGAGTTGGCAGGTGGAGGAGTTTGGAGCAGGCGCCTCAGGCCACGCCTGCACCGGGCTCACCAGCAGGGGAAGCCGGGTGGGGGTGGGGCTTTCTTCTCTCAGAGCAGCCTGTATCTCTTTACACGGCAGCTAGCTGCCTTTCGTGGCTGTGGACTGATGGATTCTCGGGAGTGTGACAGTTTGAAAAACTGCCAAAACCCAAAGAATTGCCAAATCAAAAATCATCCCATGTAGGTCACCAGCTTTCAGCTCTGTTCAGGAGGAGCATCTCTTCATGAGAATGAAGAAATGACTGTGCTTTGAGCATTTTGTTTCATTTAGCGCACGGGCCCAATCGCATTCTGAGTGATCCACATCCGCAGGTTGCATAAGGTAAATGTTAAGGCACTGACTTTTAGACAACTCACTTAACAATTTGCCAATCTTATTTTACAAGTGAGGAGATTAAAGCACAGGGAACTTTTGTGCCTTGTTGGAGGTCACTTGTGGCCAACTAGAATCTGTTTCCATTGCCCTGACTTCCCTGCACACTCACTTAGAAATTCACTGAGAAAATGCACACAGAAAGAAAAGATGTGAATTCAATTTTTAAAACAGTGTTTGCGAGCACATGAAAACAGTCACATATGTATGTGGGGGCAGTTGAAGGCAGTGGTCCCTTCGTCAGCTGCACAGCCATTCTTCTGCGAGCTGGCCGTGTGTGGGGGGGCAAGCTCTGGGCTAGATGCTGGGGATCCGGCCAGGGAGCAAACACCAAGTCACTGTGCTCAGGTTGAGGCTGCCTGGTAGCCAAGATCCTGGAAGTTCTCGCCTGGGTCCAAGCAGCAACCGCTCTCTGCGCGTGAGAGCCCGCCTGAGGGCTGCAGTGCGCTCCTGCTCTGGCCACACTTGACGTGGGAACCTTAACTACAAGTCAAGTTTCGTATGCCTTAGGTCTCAGCATAGGAAACTGCTGAGTTTTGCTCTAGTATCATCTTTATTTGTCATAGTATCTTTTTTTTTTAAACCTGGGGCACACTCTAGACAAAGGCAGTTTTCCTCATTGTCTTTGGCAAATAGTTTTGCCCATGACTACATTCTGCTAGGTAGGCTATAAGAAAAAAGTAACCTCGACTTCTGAGAAGTCCTTTTTCACTCCTTCCTCTTGTTTGCTGGCTGGAAAGCGTATGTGATGGCTGGAACTTGGGCAATCGTTTTAGATCATGAGATGGAAACTGCCTAAAGAGATATGTGGAGCAGTGAAGAAGGAACTGTCAGGCTCCAGACTTACGTTTCATGAAAGAGCAAATAAACTTCTATCTTACTTACATCACAGTTACCTTGTCTCCCCTCCCCTATAGTAAGATGAGCGAATCTCACCTGATATCCATATTTAATAATCTTTGACATGGTTTTGTTAATTTTATTGATTTCCTTTCTCTTTAAATAAACCAGAGCTAAGTCCATTCGTTTTCAGGCTTGAGCTCTGCTGTTACAGTTCATCTCTGAGTTCCGCCCTCGAGTTTGCACACAGCACGGGTGGATGCCATTCGGCTGACAGGACACTGCTCAGGCACAGGGCTGGCAACCACAACTCTGCGGAGGAAGTCCGAGCGGACCTGGGAGGTAGGCTGCTTTTGTGCATCTCAGCCTCACCTATCTCCATGTGAGTCTGATTTTTAGGAAGAGCCACCCCGTACCCTCAGCCTGGGCCCCAGACTAGTGCCAGTGTGAGGCTCTTGCTGGCAGGCCATTGTTAGAGGTCACTTCCCACAGAAGCAGGACTAGGGTCCCTTTCTCCACAACTCCATCTGCTGGCCCCAGCCTCTGCCCTCGGGCTCCGGAGTCTGGCGGCACGCTGGGCAGATGTTTGTCCTCAGCGCTCAGCTTTGCACAGCTGCCTGTGCTTTCTTGCATTCTTGTGGGACCTAGGGTCCTAGTCACCTCCTGCTCACTAGAAGAGTCCTGCGAATCTCCATGGAACCCAAGTTGTTCAGAAGGGCTGTGACCTGCAGTCAGGCTCCAGGGGCAGCTACAGGCTAGGCCTCCTGCTGGCAAGCAGCTCACCTACTGGTGTGTGTGTGTGTGTGTGTGTGTGTGTGTGTGTGCGCGCGCTGAGAAAGGAGTTTATTTGTAGGGAGCAGATAAAATTTCCATGTAGCCAAAATTTAACCCCATCCATATCTTTACCCATCACAGCAAACTTAGAGCCCTGACAAATAATCCTTTTTCCCCTCACAAATAAATGTGATACAATGTGGGATGTATTGTTTTCCACTCACCATTTTGCCTTGACATTTTACCCTTAGTTCTCTCTTTTCTGTGATATGCAATGTACCTCTCTCGCTCTCTGGCGAGTGCTCCCTCTCAGGACTGAGTCAGGGTCCTTCCTCACCCTTGGACCTCTGTAGAACCTGTCCTCCATCCTTGCGTGTGGAGCTCCGTCTCTTGCAGAGATCTCGTTTCCCACAAGAAGCAGAAATGTGGGGTGCTGGGCCTGGAACCCCAGACACTGTCTCTAGCCTCTGCTCATAGTCCAGTTGTCCCTTCTACTGCAGTTAGGGCTTTTCTTCTATGTAACATTCACTTTTTAAAAAAAAAATAGACTGTATTTTTAGAGCAGTTTTAGGTTCACAACAAAATTGTGGAAAAGGTACATGGTTCCCTGTCGAGCTCTTGCTCACAAGCACACAGGCTCCTCCGTTATCAGCGTGCCTGGCAGCGGGGTACATTTACTGCAACCGGGGAATCACAGTTTGCACGGGGCTCTCTCCTTATGCCACACCTTTTCTGAATTTGGACAGAGACACAACTGTAGCATCATAGAGAGTAGTTTCATTATCCTCAAAATCCTCAGGGCTTCACCTATTCATCCTTCTTCCCCCTGGCAACCATTGATCTTTTTACTGCTTCCATATTTTTATCTTTTCTTGACATAAGTATGTACACTTTTCAGATTAGCTTCTCTCATGTGGTAATGAACATTGTCCTTTCCTCTGTGTCTTTTGATGGTTTGACAACTCATTTATTTTTAGTGCTTATCTTAGATCATTTTCTGGTGCTATAATAAAATACCTGAGACCAGGTAATTTATAAAGAATAGAGGTTTATTTAGCTCAGAGTTCTCGAGGCTGGGAAGTCCAGGAGCATGTTGAAAGTTCCTGCTCAGCATCTGGTGACTTTTTGCTTCTTCAAAACATGGGAGAGGGCGTCACAGACTGGATCAGAGCAAACTTGCTAGGGCAAGCTTGCCTTTATAACCAAATCACTCTTGTGAGAACATGTTAATTCATCAATCCATTCATATCCACTCATGGGTGAAAGATTTCATTCATCAAGGCAGGTCTCTTAGGGGAAGATCACCTCTAAGAGAGTTCATCTCCAAATACCATTAACTTGTGACTTTGGGAATTAAGTTTCCACATAAGAGTTTAGGGGACACAGTCAAACCTCAGCAGTGCTGAGTCATATTTCATTGGATGTACTGTAGTCTATCCATTTGCTTACTAAGGACGTCTTGTTAGCTTCCAAGTTTGCACAATAAAGAATAAAGCCACTATAAACGTTTGTGTCCCTAGTTTTGTGTGGACAGAAGTTTTCAACTCCTCTGGAGTAGACATGTTTTTAATTCTAATGAACTCCAGCTATGAGTTCTTTCTTTCATGGGTTATGCCTTTGTTGCATCTAGAAAGTTATTGCCAAACTCAAGGCCATGTAGATTTTCTTATAGTTTCGTGTTTTACAATGAGGTCTGTGGTCCGTTTTGAGTTATACTTTTGTGGAAGCTGTAAGGTCTGTATCTATCTATCATCTATCTATTGATCGATCTATTGATCTATCACCTATTTAGGTCTGCAGATGCTCAGTTGTTCCAGCTTTCAGTTAGAAAGACTACACTTTTCTCCATTGTATTGTCTTTGTCAAAATCACTTAATTAGCTTTGTGTGGACTTATTTCTAAGATGTGTCTTCTGTTCCACTGATCTATTTGTCTGATCTTTCACAAATACTATACTGCATTGATTTGTTAGCTTTATAGTAAACCTTGAAGTAAGGTAGTGTCAGTTCTCCAACTTTGCTCTTCCTGTTCATATTATGTTGGTCATCCGGATCTTTTGCTTCCCCACATAAACTTTAGAATCACTACGCCAATGTACTGTACTTTTGATTATGATTATATCAAGTCTGTAAGTTAAATTGGGAATAACTAATAACTGACATCTTGATAAAGTTAAGAGTTTCTAGCATGGAGTAGTTCTCTATTTATTTAGTTTTTTAAATTTCTTACACCAGAATTTTATACTTTTCCTCATACAGATCTTGTACATAGTTTGTCAGATTTATACCTAAGTATGTCATTTTTGGGAAGGGTATTAGTGTAAGTAGTATTTTGTTTTCCACTTAAAAATTCCACTTGTTCATTACTGGTATACATCAGTGAAGTTGACTTTTGTGTATCAACCTGGCGTCTTACAATCTTGCTAAAATCACAGTCAATTGTTGCAGATGTTCTGCACAGGTGTCAACTGTGAACAAAGACAGTTTATTTTATTCCTTCCCAATCTGTGCACATTTTGTTCCATTTTCTTGTCTTAATTCAGTAGCTAGAACATCTTGTGCATTGTTGAAAGAGTGGTGAGAGGGGGCATACTGACTTTGTACCTGATTTTGTGAGAGAGCTTTGTATTTTTCATCATTAAGTTAAATGTTACCTGTAGGTTTTACCAAGTTTTGGAAATGATACTCTATTCCCAGTTTATTAAGAGTATTTTTTGAATCATGAATGCATGTTGAATTTTGTTAGAAGCTTTTACTATATCTTTTAACAGGACTGTGTGGTTTTCCTTATAGCTTCTTGATGCAATTATTACATTAATTGTTTTTCAAATACCCAAACAACCTTGCATATTGGGAATAAATCCCACTTGGGCATGGTGTATAATTATTTTTATATGTTACTAGATTCAATTTACTCATATTTTGTTGAGGATTTTTGCATCTATGTTTATAAGAGTTATTAGTCTATGCATTTCTTACCTTGTAATGTCTTTGCTTTAGGTATTAGGGAAATTCTGGCATCATATTTTTTTTTTTCTGGCATCATATAATGTTAAGAGTATTCTTTCTGCCTGCCTCTTCTAAAAAATACTGTGAAGAACTAGTATATTTTTTTCTTCAAGCACTGGGTAGAATTCATTGGTGAACTCATTTGAGCCTAGTGCTTTCTATTTGAATGGTTATTAATTATTGATTCACTTTCTCCAACAGATTTAGGCCTGTCCAGAGTGTGTGGTTTTTCCCTGGAAGGCTGGTTGGTGTATTGTACCTTTGAAGGAACAGGTCCATTACAGTTAGGTTGCTAAGTGTGTTGGCATAGAGTTATCCTTAGTATTACTTTATTAATTTTTTTAATGTTCACAGGATCTGTAGCAATGTCCCCTCTTTTCTCTCTGATATTAATAATGTGCATCCCCTCACTTTTTTCACTATTAGCCTGGTTAGAAGCTTGTAGAATTTATTAATCTTTTACATTATTCAACTTTGTTAATGTGCAGTTTTTCTCTATTTCCTGTTTTCAATTTGATTTACCACCACTAAAACTTTTTTTCTTTTCTCCCACTTACTTTTTAATTTGATTTCCTCTTCTTTTAGCTTCCTAAAGTTAAATGTTAGATGATTCATTTTAGATACTTTTTCTAATATATGCACTTGGTGCTGTACATTTCCTTCTAAGCTATTACTTTTATGCATTCCACAAAGTTTGATAAATTGTATTTCATATTTCTTTACCTCAAAGTATTTTTTTTTTTTGAGACAAGTCTCACTATGTATTTGAGGCTGACCTTGAATTTACTATGTAAGCTAGGCTGGCCTCAAACTCACAGCAATCCTCCTACCTCAGCCTCCCAAGTGCTGGAATTTTAGGCATGCACCACTACACCCAGCTCTTTCAAAGTATTTTTTAAGTAACTCTTGATATTTCTTCTTTGATCCATGTTTTATTTATAAACATGTTGTTTAATCACCACATTTTAGGATTTTTCAAGCTCTGAAGGCAGATCTTGTGAAAAAGAACGGAATGCAGTTGTATATTTGAAAGTGATTCCTTTTTTTCCTCTCCTGAATGTATGAGGGGATTCCCCCTACTACCAGGGTTTTCTGTAATGACAAGGTCAAACACCTAGACATAAAACCCACATTTAACTGGGCCCTCTGGAGTTTCTATCTCTCAGGCTTGTCCACATTGAGAATGTAACAGTTTGTCAGTTATAGATCAAGGTTCCCTACGTCGACACTGGTTCCTGAGGAGGTTTATGTGTGTGACTTTCTGCTCCAGTAAGTTGTGATTTTTCATATTAACCTATTTATCTCTCCAATTGCGGGGCAGTAGCTTACCATATAATCTCATCTCTCTGATACGTCTAGGAACTGTTGATATTTGGTTTGTTTAGCTTTTCACTTGTTGTTAAGTAAAGCAACAAATTCTAGTTTCTTCTATTCTAGACCAGAAACCAAAAGTCTTATAATTGGCAATTAATGTTCTCAGGGGAGCGTGTTATGAAAGAAATCTGTGGGCAGAGCTCAATGCTATGTCATCAGCTGTGGCAGTAAGATGTGACTGTTGATTGTGATGTGTCAACTTGACGAGTAAGAACCATCAAGCAGATTAGTAAAGCCTTAGGTGTGTCTGTGGATGACTGACATGTAGGCTGCACAGTGAGGAGGAGAGATACACCCAAGATATGGGTGACACCAACCAATAGGCTTGTAGTGTGGATGGAATAAAAAGGGAAAGGGAAAGGAAGTCTGCCCTTTTCTTCAGAGGAGCTCCTCTTTGTCCTTGCCTTCAAACACTGATCTCCTCTTCCTCAGGCTTCCAGCACAGACTCTTTAGCCTTCCAATGCAGACTGTGGCTTTCCACAAAGACGCACACCAGTGACTCTGTCATCAGCTTCTGGGTCTTCGACCTTTAACTGTTACTGGGTCCTCTGGCTCTCCAGAGTACAGACAGCCATTTTTGGATTCTTCTACTTCTGATTCCATAGACAGCTATTGAAATGCCTTCCCTTCTGATTCTGTGAGCCTACTTAGCGAGTTCTTGTATAACTATACATATTTTCCTTATTGATTCTATTCCTCTAGTAAGCCCTAACTAATACAGATGGGTCAAAAGAGGGGCTGGTAGGGGCTGAGGAAGCTCATTTGGTTTCATGAGGCACTTGGCTAAATTTGGATTGTGCATGGATGTGACTCAAATTTCTCTCCCCTATACCACATCCAGATACACATTTGTTGTAGGGAAGGTGGAGCAGAAAGAAGAAAAAAATCCTATATCCTGTCCCTTTTTGAAGCACAAACTGCCAAAGAATCAGTATGAATTTAGAGTCAACCACATTGAGGCTTCAGTACGGATCCTCCTGTATGATCATGATTAAATGTTTATTCCCTGCGCCCCAGAATCTCCATCTATAAAATCTGCTTTAAAAGTGATGATTTCCTAACCTAGTGTCTATTACCTACAGTAGGTGGTGGTAAATGTGTGTTGTAGCTTGACCTGGGAGCCAGCCAGTGGCCTCAGAGTTGGCTTCTTACTGAGTTTTCTTGGCTTCCCCTCCTCTCACCCACATCTGTCCCCAGAGGCAGGAGTGCAAAGGTGGGTAGGAACTTGGATTGAGCAGAGCTGAGACCCAGCAGGGCTGCATGAGTAAATGTTCAGTAAATGCCGGATCTGAAGTCCAGTGCTCTGTTTATCTCAGACTACACGTGAAAGAGAGGAAGGGAGGCTTTGTTTCTGGGCTCTGCATTCTGCTCCATTGCTTTCTGCTATGCGTTTTATGTTGCGGTGTTTGAATACTAAATTGTAGTGTAGTTTGAAGTCAGATACTTATACCTTTAGCTTTGTTCTTTTTGTTCAAGATTGTTTTGTTTAGAATTTCTTTTATGGTTCCATGTGAATTTTAGGATTTTTGTTTGTTTCGGAGAAAAATGTCATTGGAATTTTGATAGAAATTGTGTTGAATCTGTATATTGTTTGAGTAGTATGGACATTTTACAATGTTAATCATTTTACTCTGTGAACATAAGATATCTTTTCATTTATTTGTGTCTTTTTCAATTTCTTTCACCAATGTTTTATACTATTCAATGCGCAGATTTTTCTCCATTTTGGTTACATTTATTCCTACATGTTTATTTTTTCAATGCTATGATAAATTAGAATATTTTCTTCATTTATCTTCTGTGTAGTTTATTGTTATTGTGAGAAATGGTGTTGAGTTTTTGTATGGTGATTTTGAATCATTCATTAGTTTTAACAATTGTTTGGGTGGTGACTTTAGAGTTTTCTAAATATAAGATTATATCATTCATAATTTAGCTTCTTTCTTTATATTGAACATACCTTTTATTTCTTTTTTGCCTAGTTACTCTGGCTAGGGTTTCTGGTATTTGTCGAATAGAAATGATATGAGTGGGCATCTTAGAGGATGTGATCCTAGAGGAAAAGATCTTAACTTGAACGTTCAGTATGATGTTAGCTGTGGGCTTGCCATATGTGAATTTATGTTGAGATGCATTTCTTCTATAACTTATTTGTTGCAAGTTTTTGTTATGAAAAGATGTTAAATTTTGTCAAATGCTTTTCTTTCACCTACTGAGGTCTGTTCTGTTTTTATTTATTTATTTATTTTTTTATTGGTGCATATTGGTAACACAGACTAATAATATCCATTTTGGTATATTTATACAAATACATGCACATAATATAATTTGATTATTTTCATCTCTCCCCTCTGTACCTGTCCTCTGCCTTTTTCCTCATTGCCTTCCCCTAACTTAGAAGCCTAACTTCTAGTTCTTCTTTCTTTCTTTCTTGGTTGCTCATATAAGAGAAAACAGGTGGTATTTAACTTTCTGGGACTGGTATATTTTACTTAACACGATGATCTCCAGCTCCACCCATTTTCCTGCAAAAGACATGATTTTGTTCTTCCTTATGGTTGAATACTACATCACTGGGCCTACATACTACATTTTATTTATCCATTCATTTGGTTGATGGGCAGCTAGGCTCTTCCTGTGTCTTAGGTATTGTGAATTATACCACTGGAAACGTGGCTATACATGTGTCACTACAACATACTGTCTTTAATTCTTTTGGGAATATACCAAGGAGTATAGCTGGGTCAAATGGTATATCTTTCTTAATTTTTTGAGAAACCTCCATACTTATTTCCTAGTGGTTGTACTAGTTTGCATTTTCACCAACAGTGTACAAGTGTTTATTTTCATCCCAGCATCCTCTTCAGCATTATTTTTTCCTTTTTTTTTTTCATTCTTAATGATAGCCATTCTGACTGGAATGAGAGAGAATCTTAGTGTAGTTTTGATTTGCATTTTGTTAGTGGACAAAGATGTTGAAAAATCTTTTCATGTACTTATTGGTCGTTTAACTTCCTTTAAGAAGTGTCTTTAGTTCATTTGACCATTTATTTATTGGACTGTTTGGTGTGTGTGTGTGTGTGCGTGTGTGTGTGTGTGTGTGTGTGTGTGTGTGTGTTAATTTTCTTCAGTTCTTTTTGTATTCTAGATCTCAATGCTCTATGAGAAGCATAGTTAGCAAAGATGTTCCCCTAGCCTGCACAATGGCTCTTCACTCTGTTGTTTCCTTTGCTATGCAAATTTTTTTTAACTTGGCATAGTCCCATTTGTTGAATTTTGATATTATTTCTTGTACCACTGAAGTCCTATCCAAGAAATCTTTGCCTGTGCCCATAGCTTCCAGTAGTAGCAAAGTTTCTGGTCTTATATCTGGGTCTTTGATCCATTTAGATTTGATTTGGGCATAGGGCGAGAGGTAGGGACCTAGTCTCAATCTTCTGCATAGGCTGTCCGGTTTCCCCAGCACTGTTTGTTGAAAAGGCTATCTTTTCTCCAGGGTGGGTTTTTGGTCCCTTTGTCCAAAATCAGATGACTGTATGTGCACGGGTCTTTGGTGTTTTCTGCTCTATTCCCTTAATTTTTGTGCCAGTACCATAGTGTTTCTGTTACCTCGTTCGGTAGTATAATTTGAGATCAGCTATTATGGACTTATGTGACTATTTTAGTCTTTTGTGATTTTATCTGAATTTTAGGATCTTTTTTTCCTAGTTTTGTGAAGAATGTTGTTGGAGTTGAATCTGTAGAGTGCTTTTGGTAATATGGCCAACAATATTGTTAATCAATATTGATTCTGCTAATCCGTGAATAAGGAAAATCTTTTCACTTTCTAGTGACTTTCTATTTTTTCATTGTTCTGTACTTTTTGTAATAGAAGTCTTTCACCTTCTTGGTTAGGTTCATTCCTGATATTTTTAAAGAAGCAATTCTGAGTGAATTGTTTTCCTGACTTTTTTTTGTAGTGAGTTCACTGTCGGTATATAGGAAAGCTACTGATAGTTTTGTCTTGATTTTGTATCCAGGATCATGTGATCTTTGTTTTTTGTTCTGTTAGGTTTTTTCTCTTTTAAAAGAAGTGAGCTATTTACCTTTAATGTCTTTCCTCCATTCACTGTCAACCATTCCCAGAGGCAACTAGTATCTTTTTCCATTAGCACGTGTTTGCAGTACATAATCACATTCATCTGGGAGTTAATACATTTGCATAACACGTCTTAATCCTTTTTTTCCCCTTCCCCTCCTCTTCTTCCCTCTTCCCTCCATTTCTAGGTCCATTTCCCATTTGCAAAAGCTGTGTCTCCCTGTTTCCTATTATGTGTCTCTTATTTTGCTCTTTAAATTATTCATACTTTGGGTTTGTTACATAGAAAAGTCATGTGATATTTAAGCTTGTGTGTCTGACTTACTTCACTTAATATTACGGTCTCGGGGTACTTGCACTTTCCTATAAATACCTCAGATCTTTCTTTCTTTATGGTACAGTAGTACTCCATTGTGTAGAAACACAACACTTTCTTTATTCATTTATCTGTTGATGTGTATATAGGCCACTTCCATGATTAGATATTATGCATTGTGCTGCTATAAAAATGCGTATGCATGGATCACTGTCATATGGCAGTTAGCGTTCATACATAATTTACTGTTTTGCTATACGTGTCAGATTTTAGAGTTTACACAGTCTTGTGAGTTTTAAATTATCAAAATTATATAGTGCATAAATTTAGTGTTGTCATGTATGTCAGAATTAAGAGTAAATGTACTCTTATATTGTGAATGGTATAGTTTTTGGAATTGTATAATACTTTACACACTTCATTAAGTTAGCCTGTTAAACAAATTACCATAGAATAGTGGTTTATTTATTTCTCAAAATTGAGGAGACAGGAAGTCTAAGACCAGGATGTAAGCATGGTCTGTCCTGGTGAGGGCTTTATTCTTGGCTGCAGACTGCTGTTTTCTCATTGTGCCTTTATGTGACAGAAGGAGAATGAGGGAACCTTCTGCAACCCCTGTTATAAGGGTCCTACTCTCATCCCTGTGGGCTACACCCTTGTAAACTAGTGACTTCTTAAAGGCCCCACCCCCTAATACCGTAGCCTTGGCATTAGCAGTTGAGTAGATGGGTTTAGGGAGCACATAACAAACTAATTTGCAATTTACTTTTTACATATTATATTTTTAAGATGTGCCTGTGACAAAACGCATAACACCAGATCAGTTATTTTGATGGCTGGAAATATTTCATTTTATTAATATAACTTTTTTGTTATTGCTCTGTTGGTGAGAAATTTAAGTTGTTTTCACTTTTTGATAATACCAAGTGGGGGAAGGCCCTCAGGAGTAAAATTCATAAAATTAATAAATCAGGGATTGTGGGTGTTCCTTGCAGAGATGCTTTCTAGGTTCTTGCTATCCTGATAAAAAAATGGTAAAGACAAGGGAAAAGGATAGTGAGGTTTTACATTTATTAATGGTATTAAAGATAGGAACAGAAGTTCACTCTACAATGTGACAGCGAGCCACTGTGGAACCTTCCAGTGGCCACCAGCTTAGTGGCAGCCATGTTTTGTCTCTCCTACTCCTCAGGCTGATGTCACAGCTAGGCCATCCTATCAAAAACCTGCTTCTGATTGGTCTCAGGCACAGAGCTTGTAACGGGTTTTCTGTGCACGTCCTGGATCTCTGTGATTAACGGGTTATGTCTACTTGTTCAGCCAGCTGGCCATTCCCTAATATTCTGCCTCACTACTACATGAAGGCTTCAACTATAGTCAAGTAATTCATCAATTCATATCACCAAAAGAGGGGGGTAGTAAGAGTTTTTACATTCTACCCACTTTGCTAAGATTTAATATTATCAGATTTATTTCCTAAAAATATTTCAACTCTTCCTTATTAATTATAAATGACATAATCATACACTCATCTAAATTCCAATGCACCTATCACACTGTATTAAAGTCATCTGAATGACATCTGACATATTGTATTACTGTCACCCTTCTGGGTCATTTATGATCTGCTCATTTTTGTGTCCCCAATGTCCAGCACAGTGAATGGTGACAGGCATGTAGTCAGTGCTCAGTACATGTACGTTCACCAAAACATAAAACATGAAAGGATCAAAGAACAGAATGGTCAGGGAAGACTTTGCGAAGAGATTGGACTCAAGATGCATTGAAAACTTGAACTTGCAAACACTAGAACCTGACAGTGTCATCTAGTACAGACACTTTTGAAAATTATAGGGCAGGCAGAATCTACTAAAGCTGTGTGTGCCCTGTGACATACTAATTCCACTCTCTATGGAAATGTGTACATGAGCACACTGAGGCACACTCTGGGGTGTTCACTATTTGTAAAATCCCCAAAGTGGATTCCATGCAGACACTCATCTGTCATAGAACTGATAAATAAGGATGCGTATCACACACTGGAACATCAGACAGTGACGAGGATGGATGAGCTACAGCTGCAGACAGAAATATGGGAGAATCTCATGGTATTAGATTGAGTGAAAGATGCTCTATATCAAGAGACGTATGCTACATTATTCTATTTACCTGAGGTTCAAAACCAAGCAAAACCAACATATTGTAGAAGTCCTAATAGTGATTATTTTTGGTAAGGAGTAGGTCCTCACGAGAAGGGAGAACAAGAATTTTGCTAATGTACCTTTTATTTATTTTGTGTTGAGGTAAAATAAATATTAAGAATTCACTTGTAAAAAAATATACAGTTGAGTGAGTTTTTACAATCCTGCTACACAAGATCTACACCATTTTTGTCAGCCCGTGCCAGAAAGCCCATCCTTCATAAGCCTTGGGTTTTATTTCTCAGCCCTGGCCATTGGTTACATGGGTGTGTTGACTCTGTAAAAATTCATTAAGCTCACATTGAATGTGTACACTTTTCTGAATGTAAGTTACACTTTCATACAATATTGAAAAAGTGTTTTTAAAAAAAGATTGACCCAAAGAAAAGCCAGCTGGCTCTAGGCAGGTTAGTTGTGTAGCAAAGTGGGTGAGAGAGGAGTTGCAGGGAAGGTGATTGGGTGGGGTGGCATAGAAACAGCAGGCAGGAGTGGAACAGAAGCGGATCTGCCAGTTTTATGTCAATGTCCAGTTTTCTACGTTTGCTACAGGCGGGTGGTGTGAACCAGCCATTATTTGCCCTACGGTCTCTGCCGTCCTTCAGTCACAGGAGAACGTGCCCAAGGCAGGCCCAGTGGTGGACTTTTTCCTGAGACACAGAGCAGGTGGCCTTCATCTCCACTCAGTGGGATTCTAGGTGAGGACCCTGAAATGTTCTTGGCAGAAAGTCCTATGCTCCATCGCAACCAGATCAGACACGCTACCGCGTTTAATCAAAGGAACCCCAGTCACAGGGTGGCTTTGAGATGTCAAGCCTTTGCAAATCCCTTCCCGGAGATCTTCACAGTAACCCTGTGTGGGGGGGGATGTGAGGGGTCCTTGGGTCTTGGCCTTTCTCTCTCTCTCACCCAAAGGCCTTCTTTTGTTTGTGTTGACAGCAGGGGTAACGAGTCACCTCCCCAAGGAGAAGGAGAATTTCATTCTGGAAGCTCTTGGCTTTTTTCTTTGCTTTTCTCTTCCTTTCTCCTTCTCCATTTACAGAACTCTCCAAAGATAACGGAAAAAAAAAAAACCCACAAAAATAAAAAATGACAACAGAGAAACTCCAAAATACAAGCTAACAGAAAAGTTGTGTGTAGAGGGGAAAGAGGTATGTACCGCCAGAAAAAGTGAAAATACATGTCTAGGGGTATAAAAGTTTAAAGTAGCGCTTGTTAAAATTTGCTAAAATTCCCTTTCACTAAGGAATGAAAAGCATACTTCATTTAGACAGTTCTCTTCCATGGCAAATAAATCTAAGATTTAACCATGACCTTTGTGAAAAATAAACTTAACTGCATAGAAAAAAGTTCCTCTTTCTTTTTAAAAAGTAAGACTTGAAATTTTTATATGCTTTGAGTCATATTCTTGAAGCAATTGGCCGATTAATTCAAGAAATGTTACTTTCCCAATTCAAACATGGCATTTTGAAAATCATCCATGAATTACATGTCTCAAGAATGAAAGACTTTTCTGTGCCATTTAAAAGATTTTTTTTCATTTTGAGGGCAATCATGAATATCTATAAGGGTACATTTATTACTCCCAGAACAGATAGAAAATTAGCAGAGTCATAAAATTCTTATCCAGCTTTGCTATTGCAGCTGTGTCTCAACCCAGTCCCTTGCCAATTCCCCTGCCACTAAAATGGCTAAGGATGATGTTATTTTTGCCATTACAGGCAAAGCACTGGTTTTTGTATATTGGCTTTCCAGATCTCTAAGTGGGGATCTAAAAAAATTATCTGTATTTAAGATTTGTTCTTTTGGTAGGATTCAACAAAGAGCTGTTAGTCCCATACATTTGTTTCAATAAATCTTACTTTGTGATCCTGGAAAATGACCTTCTTCTAACCCCATATGGTAAACCAGCTCTAAACCTCAGAAAAGCGACTGACTATAAGCTTTCTGCCTTAATTTACACTACTGTGTGCAGGGTGTGTACACATGAACGTATGTTCTTGCATATATCCACCCAGTAATTACTGAGGTAAGCCTTTCATTTGTCTGAAATTGTGCAGGGATAATGGTGATGATTCACACATTTTTCCATTGGAAATTGTAAATGGGTCACGAAGAGAGAAATTTGTCCCATCCTCTCATTCTGAGTCCCACTTCCTGGAAAGCTTTTTCATAACTCTTTGTATATCAGGACAGAGTTGATGCTCCTGAAGTTTTGATCACTGTCCGCAAGGAAGTACATGCTAAAATTAAAATATTTAAACTTGTAGAGTTTATGAAGTGACCCCCAGAGACTCAAATATTGAGGGCTTGATCCTCAATACACCATTGTTCAGAGGCGACAGGATCATGGGGGCACTGGCTTCATCAATAGACTGATTGATGAGTTCATAGCTGGATTTTCAGGAGGTGAGACCTGGTTGGAGGAAGTAGGTCCCGGGGTCCACACCTTTGAAGGGCACATCTTATCTCCAGCCCTTTCTGCTCTGGCCATTTCCTTCTCTGAATCCTGGCCACCATGATCAGGCAGAGAGAGAGCCTCTATGGAGCAGTAGATAAAGCTGGAAAGCAACTGGTAAAAGTGGATGGAGGGTGGTCACTGCTGTGCCTTTCTACCATGAAGTTTCTACGTTGTCACAGACCTGAAAGCAATGGAGTGCCCTGACCATGGACTGAGATCTCTGAAACTGTGAGCCAGAATAAACCTTTCCTCCATTTGGTTGCTTTCCTCAGGTATTTGTTCACAATGATGAAAATCTGACTAAGAGAGGTAATTGGTAGGGTACTTTCCTAGCTGTTAAATCTAATTACAAAATTTGGAATCTCATTTCTATGGGATAAAACCTTACCAGTATTGAAATCTAGTAGAGCTCATATATCTGGCCAGATTAAGGTTGATTTTTCTTTTCTGATGGATGTGTCACCTAAAATTAAACCTCATCTTCAAGTGCCCAAGAGGACAATCATAATGGGCTTTTTTTTCCCCATGATACCAGGGATTTAACCTGGTGCATTTGCACTGAGCTACATCCTCTTCCCTTTTTAAAATTTTGTAAAATTTTGAGCAAGGGTCTTGCTAAGTTACCCAGGCTGCATAACTCCCCAAATGCTGGATTAAGGTGTGTGCCACCACATGCAGCTACAAGTTTATATTCGAATAGCAGTCAATAAATATTAAAGCATGAAGTCACTTTTTTTGAATCCCTCAAAAGCACACCCTGCGGGAAGGATCTGCATGAGTAGATGAGTTGTGGGGTCCTTCTAATACGTTCTAGTAGGGAAGTGGGGAAGACGGGCAGAAGGGGAGGAAGTCAGAAAGGCATGTTCTAGCAAGCAGCTTAGTGCTGCTGCAACTGGAGTTCAGTTCCACTGGGTATAAAACATGGTACCGCTGGGTGTGAAACATCAGCCCTCCACAACTGCACCGCTGGAGGATTGAAGGAGCTGTCTGTCCAAAGAGTGCCTGTCATCCAGCTGTCCAGTGCTCCTCAGGTGATGTTAACTCCCTGGCACTTCCAGTCTGTTTCTGTGCAAGGTGGGCTCTAGGGTGGAGTCTCCTCCCACCCTAGAGGAGGCTTGCAGCAGCTACTGGTTTAAAGCTGGGCTCAGATGAACAGGTAGAGAAAATAGTGGAGGGTGCTAGAGACATCAAACACCCCTGCCAAAATCTAGGTCGGGTGTCAGGGGGTCGCGTCCCTGTTTATAGATCAGGAGACTCGTGTGCAGCTCAGCACAATCATGTCATATGGAAGACTGCGGAGGTGAGAAGGATCTCTGCCTTTGGCCACCCTTCTGCTTCCTTTCTTGCCATGTATAATCAGGGGACTGGTGGGTCCTCTCTGGGGCACAGATTGGCGAATCTGCTTCCCTGATATATGGACCCACTGATTCTCTGCGTTAGTCCTGTTGTATAACATTTCTTCAGCTATGAATAAGGCTTCTGATTCCATAGTTAGATGAAGACCTGAAATATAAATATCCTAATGCATCTAATGTACTGAGGGCAATATGCCTAAAGTGTACATAATTCATTCTAAAGTGACTGATAAGAGCTTTTTTTATAAGAACAGGATTTTTATGTAGAGAACTTAAGGTTCAGGTCAAGATTACCAAAGATACTATGCATATAAGGACACCAAAAATCTGATCTTTTTTTTTGTAAAAAGAGTACCAGGTTAGAAAATAAATAATGGGACCAATGTTTTTTTTTACACTCTGGTTTCTTATCTAGAAAAGGAATAATTTGCATGATAAAGTAGTTCTGCTTATTACTGTAACTGCAGAATTTTGCTTGAAATTGGCCTTGCTCATCGGAGCCGTCTTCACTTGATCTTAGCCAAAAGGCCAAGGAGCAATAGCTGAGCTGTTTGAAGGCTTTGCTCTGGCCTGGTTTTCCCCGCTCCAGGTGGGTAAAGAGCCACATGTGTGTCAATGGCTTTCAGCCACTCGGGGACTGGGTAGACACTACTGGTGCCAAAGATGCCAGCCTACACCAGCCACCCCTGTGTCAATCAATGAGCCTTTCATTCCCCCTGGGTTGAATTTTGTCTCCCCTGGCTTGCTTTACTCAGGCTGTTTATGCTACTTGTATCATAAATCAGGATGCAGGTGACACATTTTATTATGATTTTATTATATACTTGCTTTTCCTGGAGTTTTGCAAGTAAAATATTGCATAGGAACCCAGTCTTTATTTGTCCTAAGTTCTACCCTCCAGAACCAGATCATCTTATAATTGCTTGATGCACAAGACCCAAAGACTCAATAAATACTTTACAAAAATAATGCAGTTTTTCTTTTTTCTTAAAACATAAAAAAAAAAATTAGGATTTCCCAGACTTCAGCTCCCCCTTCCCTTTTTATATTTTATTTACTGGGGATCTACTGGCGAAGAAAACGTTATTAGATTAAATGAGGTCCGTGTTCTTTTTGTATTTGTTTTGATTTTTTCCTTTGGAAAAGTGCTACTCTTTTTACATCTGAACTTACTGCAATCTTCTGGACCTAAATGCACAAGACATGAGCAGAAATTCTACTGCTTGGGGGCCTTTTAGTGAAATCATAGCATTATGCTAACATTCATCTCTTATTTTAAAGTCTATTTAAAACCAGGGCTCAGACTTGCCCCTAAAAATACCCAGTCTAAGGCAAGAGAAATTTGGAATCTGAGACTCCAGCAAGGTGCCATATGACTACATAACATTTGGTTTAAGGTGGGTGTTTTCTTGTTTTGATATGTTTCCATTGCACTATTTCTCTGTAAGGAAACCATTGCAAACTTCCTTTACTCTCCCACTTCCCTAGGCCCTGCTCTTTCTGATTCTCGCAGAAGCAATTAAATAGCTTTACAATGACAACTCCAGAGAAAAGGTTAGGCTTAAGTCACATTCATATTAAATAAGTTATATATAAAAACTGCTTATACTGTTTACAGCTTCGGTCTCTTTCCTCCTTTGTGTGTCTGGAAACACCGGATCACACCCCTGAGCCTCCAGGGTTCCTCTTCTGGCTGCTCTGGTGTCCCAACCTCCTGTCCACATGGCCATCTCCACGGAGGTCTTTGCATGGTAAGCGTGGCTTCCCACAGGCATTGCGGGCACCTGCTGCACATCCCTTGTGTAAGTCATAAAAATTACTCACGTGGTATATACAAATATACACTTCAACACACAGGAAGGCCTGGGTGATCCGTGCAGTACGTGCGTGCCTCAGAACCGAGGGTGGCGCCCACACACCCTGCCGCCCGTCAGTACTCCCTGGCCTCCTGGAACTGCTTCACGTAGTCCTCGTCCGAGGGGCTCTCGGTGCACTTCTGCCCATTGTTCGGCGGCCGCGCCTCATTATACCTGCTCCAGTCGCCCTTGCAGATGATCCAGGGTAGCACGTCCACCTTGTAGTGCAGCTCAGCAGAGAACTCGGTGCTGATGAGGTTGGGCGTCCCTGCCCCTTTGCCCCGGGTGATGAGCTGCATGTTGTCGCCATAGCAGCAATGCTGGGCTGCCAGAGTGGTGCTCTCCAGCGACAGCATGGACCGGATGCAGTAGCGGGCCGTGGGCTTGTAGATCTCCAGCTTCTCTTTGGGTCCACTGGCGTCCTTCCAGCGGAAGTCCTTGCGCTTGATGCGGTCGAAGATGTCCGCGGTACTGTAGGCCACCTCGGTGGGGTAGGAGCAGGGGCAGCTGGGCAGGTCATTGATCACCTTGTGCATATACTTCTTCAGGAATTCGCTTTTGCAGCTCATCCAGCGCTCACAGCTGTCTGTGTCTAGAAAAGCCCAGAGAGAGACACTATCTTGTCACTTGCAAAACCAGGTGGCCAGAGGACAGAGAAGCAGCAACTTCCCTCCTAGAGTCAGGGACGCCCGCAGGCACCAGGAACCACCAGGCTAAGGTGAGGGGTGGAGGTGTGGGTGGAGCCATTCTTAGCACCCTTGAGCTTGGGAAGCTCATTGTTTACAAGGTCTCCCTCCAGCCCCCCACTTTGCAATGGGACAAAATTTTGAACACACCAAAAAGTAAATGATACACTTATTTAATGACCACCAACATTCCATCATCCCCAGATTTAACTATCACATTTGCTTTAGCATTTTAAAAATTACATAGGAATGTGTATTATTACCTCTAAGTTTTAGTAGGCATCTAAAAACCCCACAGAACCCCAAATCTAAAAATAGGATATTTTGCTAGATAACTATAGCCTCGTTATCAACCCTAAGAAAGCTAACAGTAATCAAGAGAGCTGTATTTAATTTGCTCTTAATTAAGTGGGGATCTGATGGGAAGGGCTTCTAAGGGACCTTGACAGGCCCGGATTTTGTGCCCGTCATTCACTGGCTGGTTTAAAATAGAGCTGAGCTCCTAACATCTTATCTTCAGGCAGATGATAATGACTGTATGCCAGCGCATATGCCAAGGCAGCTCACAGAGGAAGGGGCTTGTACTGTGTTTGGTTCTTACAGTATTAAAAAATATTGATTACTTGCAAACCTTTAAGAATTAGCTGATTCCAGTCATAACTGTGGCTCCACACTTTGTTTGACAAATCACAGATGGATCTAACTGGTTCTGCACCGGCCTTGTGAACAGGGAGGGAAGTGGTAGCCCCTCCTCGGACAATGCTCAGGTCCCCAGCTCCACATGGCCCCTGCCTGACCCTTCACTCCTGACTTCTCCTTGGAGTCTGGGACCTGTGGTTGAGCCAGTGTCCCTGTGTGGATTCTTCTAGACCTTGAGGCAGAGGTTCCAGTGGGACTGGTTTCTTGGGAGGTGATTCTGGGACACAGTAGGCAGCCAGGGAGCGGGAAAGGGAGGGAAGCCAACACAGGGCGGGGCTCAAACAGGGGAGAGGAGATAGCCAGAGAGGTCCCAGGTTCAGGGGAGGTGAGGAGTGCCTGGCCAAAGGCCCTGTTTCATCTTTTGGACAAGAACTTACTGCGAACAGCTCCTTTGCCCATAGGACCTGCATGAGGTTGTACCCCCTTTACCTGTGACAAGCCCAGACACAGACTCTCCAAATTCTTTTCTGTCCTTCCTAAGTGATCAGCTGAATTGCGCATCTGTCCCCATCACTGACTAGAACAGAATGCACCTTCACCAAATCTTGGTTTTTCTTTCTTCAAGGCCCTGGGCTTTGGCCCTCCCTCAGCCAGAGGGAGCACAGGCCTCTCCTTAAGGCACTGCTAAGAAAATAAGCAGGCCTCAGGGTAAACACTGAGACCCACTGTCCTATCTCACCACCACCCTCCATCCTCTTTTACCTGTTGCTCTTTCCAGCTTTATCTACTGCTCTATAGAGGCTCTCTGCCTGATCCTGGGCAGGCTTGCAGACCGTGTGGGCACAGCATGGGCCCTGCTGCAACAATAGGGAGACGATACCCTACGGTCTCTCCCGCTACTTCTGGGTGTGCTTTTATCTACGGGTCCTGGGTATTTATCCACCAGCTCTTATGATCGCCCTCGTGGGCTGCTGCTGGCTCACGGCTGCCCTGCAGTCACGGGGCAATGGGCTGGGTGGCGAGAGACACTCTCGGGCAAAGAAACAAGGGGACTGCAGCTGAAAGTCAGGTTGCCCTGTGGGGACAAGGTGCAGGAGGGAGGGGTGTGGAGGGTCACCAATAGCATGTGCCTCAGTGGGCTGCAGTAGGTAAGCTGAAGCATATTCAACTAAGGAAGGCGAGAGAGGTGGGTTGTGGGGTACATGAAGGAGGGCAAAAGTAAAAAGCCAATGTTTAAACACGCAGGAGTGTGTGGCACGGGGCTGGTCCTGAGATTTGGCAGGGGTCCTGCTCAGACCTCCTGCAAGAGAGTCTGCTATGGGCATGTGGCGGACCTGCAGCCTCCAGCAGGAGCTCCTCTTGGGCCCATCCTCCGGGCCACGCACCCCCACGGCTGTCAGGGGTTGGACACATACTCCTTTTCATTGGAGCAGAAAACATAGGGAGATATGATTGCTGGTGTCAGATCGTGGAGGTCTTGTTCAGTTTAGGCCTCTTCCGAGGGCACTGGGGAGCCACTGAAGGTTGGTGAATGATGGTGAGCCATTTATTAACTGAGTTACCCAGCAAGAAAATGAACCCAGTGCTGATATAGGGAAAACAGCCCAGGTGAGTCACCCTGGTGGGAAGTGGGCGGTCAGAGGGTTAGCAATGTCAGGTCTTGGCTGTAGAGCTCGGGAGAAGGAGAGGGACCCTTGAGAAGTACCTACAGTGCAGAGCCAGGTGTCTGGGATGCTGGTGGTGTTAAGAGTGGGCAGCCTGGAGCAGGCTGAAGCCCTCAACAGTAAAATGAAAACAAGAGACTGGGCTCTGCTCATGACCACAGAGGTCTGGCATGGAGCAACGAGTCTGGGGTCTCATGCTAAACTGTCTGGGACTGACTGAAACTCAAGTAAACTGCTTAGCATCTCTGCAAACAAGCAAGTTTTACCTTGAGGTACACTGGATCTTTTCATTTTTAAATTGGTCCTAAAAATAGCACTTCTCTCATAAAATTAGGGTGAAGATGAGCTGGGAGGGAATGAGGAGAATGCTCAGGACCATGTCCAGGGCGTGGCCTAGCCGGGACCTGCAGTGGCTGCTTTCAGCTCTGAGTCCCACTGTCCACGGCTGGAACCTCCTCACTGAGCAGTGACGGACACAGTGACAACTCCCTTGTAAGCAGCGTCATCCATAAAGACCCCAGTTTCCCCTGGGGAGGGGAAAAGGTCTTCGGGGACAAAATTCACGCAACCCCAGGAAATGGCTTTGGAGGTCATTCTAATTCATGTGCCTACAGGACATCCACAGACTTATTTTATATTATTGTCAAGCTTATGCAGGGTTCTTAGTGTGTCAATCGTATGCTAAATGCTTTACGGATATTAGCTCATCGAATTCTGCAGGAGCTCTGGGAGGTGGGCACTGTTGACTCTTGCCCTTTTGCAGACCAGAAAACTTGAGGCAGTTCTGGGTAAAGAAACTTCACGTTAAGCCCGTCCACCTTTCCCTATCTCTGCTTTGCTCATCTTCAATTTGCCCTTCTCTGTCCTTATTCTGTGCCTCTCCAGCCCTGGAAGGTCGGTTTATCAACAGACTCTGCCATCCCTGACTCTGTGTGAGGTCAGATCTCTCTTTCTTCGGCTCCTCTCTCTCCACTGCACTGTCTGCCTCCTTCTGCGAGCCAGGACTGTTGTCTGGAGGCCTCTCGGAGGGATCTGATCACTGCTCCTTCCTCAGCCCCTTCAGGCCACGAAGTGGTAAGGGCTGCCCATGGTCATCGGCCTCAGGGTTCAGTACAACGCTTGCTTGGTTTCCCTGCACCCTGCTACAAGAATGTAGCACAGCAGAGTGGACCAGAGGTTTAGGAAACGTCTTGTAAGAGAGGGGAGGGTATAATACTGAGAAATGTCCTCTCTCTACTTCCTTTCCTCTGCAGGAGAACGGATTTTATTGGGGCACACACTAAAGGTTGACTGAGCAAAGGCTCCAGCAGGCTGAGCTTCTGCCACACTGATTCTGTGCTGAGGGCTGGGGAACCCAGGCCTACCCCTGCGGAGCCCAAAGAGGTTCCAGGCCTCAGTCTGCTGGAGGAGGGACACCACTGCTCTTTTGCCGGGAGACCTTCGGTGAGCAAGAGATACGCAGGGAGCGCTGGACCCCAGAAGAGGAAAATGAAACATGCACATGGACCCAAGGATGGTGCTGCAATGGCAAAAGGAAGCCCCGAAGAGCTAAATCAACATTTGGATTTAAAAAGAAAAAAAAAATATCCTCACCGACTTCAAAGAGCTTGGTGGCATTAAACTCCTCACTTCCCGCAAGCAGACTCACTTCGGTGGCCGCTGTCCTGAAAGTGTCTTCAATGCCTAAACACAGACAAGAGCTCATTTTCCCCTAGTTCTATGGAAAAAGTCACCTCCTCCCAAATAAAAAACAAATACACCTGAACAAAGCCTTTTCTGTATTCCCTTCTACTCATGGGCAAAAGCTTGCCAACAGAGGAAACAGTAAAAAGCAGGTAGTAGCGCATAAAATATATTAAAAGCCCAGATACCATTTGGAGCACAAAATCCGATCCAAATGTGCCTAAATGAGTCCTGAGGAACTCGTTCCCTCCGTCTGTGGATGAGGTTTGGCCATGGGGTGTTCACATCAGGGTGGTTGTCCGGAGGCAGCAGGGTGACAGCCTAACCCAGGGGCGGTACAGTGTGCTGGTTAATACCTGTCTTTAATGACTGACATTGCCTGGATCCAAATTAGTATGAGCTATGTGAACTAGGACAAGCCGCTTCCTCTTGTGTGCCTCAGTTTTTGCATCTCCGAAGTGGGGAGAATAAATGACTCTGTCATTCAGCCTCCCTCCACGGAGCTGAAAGAATTAAATGAGTTGTGTTTTGAAAGCAGCTAGAGCAGGAGGGTTGAGGGTAAGTGCTAGCCAAAATCTTCCTCTTCAATATTCAGCCAACGCCACTTGAGGATGCAGCAGTTCCTAGCCAAAGACCAGCTATCTCCAGTTCTAGGACTCCGAGCCTTGCTGTTAGAGCTTCAGAAAGAGTAAGTTGGGATCACTCTGAGCAACTGAGCCCAGCTTGCTTTAAACTTTCCAGCTCGCTTCAGGCTCTCCTCAAAACTCCTACCCTAGCCAGCTTCCTCTGCAGACAGGAATTCTGCACAAGGTAAGGCAAGATGAGAAAAAGTGGAGGGTCTTTAAACTTTGCTGGGTGGGGCTTGATTTCCTATAAGGGCTCTCTGATTTTCTGTAAGCCCCCTCAAAACATTTGTGGGGCTAACACAGGGAACGTATTTTACACTGTCAGGCCAGGGCAGCCCTGTTTGCCCCGTGATTCTTTCTGGTAAAGATGAGAATCAGCAAACCAAATAAGGCAAGAGATCCTGCGAAAGGAATTCTGTCTGGTTCCCAGTGAGCCCTGGTGCGGTGAGGTAGGAAAGACCGGAGATCAAGGACCAATGAGGAAAAAAAATGCATGAGCAGAGTTGCTGGCCACACTTCTGTCAGTGCTGCCAAAAAATCTAGAAGGAAGCATTCAAAATGGCGGCAGAGAATAGCCTTCCCTGATGAGAAATCTAAGCCTACCACTTGGGGTCTGGATGCCAGCTCCGAAACAGAACACCACAAGCAAGCCCCTCAGCTCTGCCACTGAACACTGTCTGTGTCTGTGTGTGACCCTTCTGGGAGTGGAAAGGGTTCCTTGGTTAAGAACACTGGATTCAAGTTTACTACTGATCTCTTGCTGCTGCCGCAGGGCCTCATATTCCAAAGATGCCAAGTGGGAGCAGCAACAAATATCTACTTCATGAGGCCACTGTGAGGATTAGATGAGATGATGTGCATAAAAGCTATGGGAAGCTGGTTGATCTTTACGTACTTAAAACTCTTGTTCCTCATGTTTTTCTTTTTTGCTTCTTCAATTCTTTCTTCATCGTCTTTCCCTCCCGCCCCATCCCTTTTCCTTTTTCCCTCACCTTTCTTTCCTCCCTCCCCTCTCTTCCTTCCTCCGTCCCTCTGCCCTCGCTCCTTATTTCCTTCCTTCCTCCCTCCCTCCTCTTTGTGCTGGAAATGCAACCCAGGCTGCAGGCGCATGTGCTAGGCAAGTGCTTTGCCTCTGAGCCACGTTCCCAGCTCTTTTCATTTTCCTTCGGTTCATCTCCTTATCATCATCTTTATCTTTATCTTTATCTTCATGTTCTCTTCTTTTTCCACATTCCTGTTGTCCCCTTCTTCCTCCTCATGCTGTTATTATTTGTTGGTTTGTTCCTATCCATCCAAACCTCGCTCACCACTTCTGTTTTGTTCCTAATGTCTCTGGTTTGAGAACAGAGTGTCCAGGGGTAGCAAAAGGAAGTCTGGTGTACAGGGTTCAAGGTTTCTGTCTCCAAAAGTTCTCTTAAATGAAGCCATTTGAAATGTGTGGTTTCTTGAAAAGGCCTGAGATACTATTGCAGGCTGGAATTCTACCTGGTGATGGGAACATATAGTCAAACTATTGCCCAGGAGTTGGTAAGCTCTTGTGTAAATGTTAGGGTTTGTGGATCATCTGTAATTGCCTTGGGCCCACCTCCTCTTCTTCCTCCTCTTCCACCTCCTCTTTCTCCTCCTCCTTTTCTTTGCAGCCCTTTAAAAATGTATGGTGCCTAAAAAAACAGCTCATAGGCTGGACTTGGCCCACTGGACATGGTTTGACAATCAGCATTAGAGTTGGCCACAATTACTCTTCACTCCTGGCATGAGCCCTCACCAACTTTACAATTAGTTTAATTTTTAAAGTACTGACAATGCAGTCTAAAGTCATAATTAAATGCTAAGTAGCCCCGGTTTGCTCCCTATGGAGCCCTAGGCAACTCTCAGGTATTACTGACAGGGCTAACTGCGGTTTTTCTGTAGCTGGCTGTTGACCCTCTCATCTGGCTTCCTTGTTAAACCATAAATGTCTGTCTTCATGTGCCTTTTCGAGTCATAACAAATCCCACATCAAAGGCCCAAACTAACCAGAGTCCCTTCTTTAAATTAACCAAGTACAATGTAGCCCTGTCTTCCAGGTCACGGCTACTTCCACAGTGCACAGGACTCAGAACATCCGTCCCTTTCCCCATTAAGCTCATTGATTGTTTTTCTCTCTCTCTTTTTATTTGGGGGGTACTGGGAATTGAACTCAGGACCTCATGCTTGCTGTGCCACTGAGCTATATCCCTGGCATTAACTGTCTCTTGTCTCACTCTGGTCAGAAGTCGTGCAAGGGAAATGGCCGTCTTTTAAAAAGATAATTTCTGAATGTTTTCAAATATAAATTAGAAGCTTTTCCTTCTACTTGCATCCACACCCCAGTGTAAACTCACCAGGGCAGTTTGGACGGTCACAGGTCCTAGATTCTGTCGCAGTGCACGCATAGCCACAAGACCGGGTCCGTTTCTGGTTACCATTCCCACAGGTGACGCTGCAGACAGACCAGAGACTCCAGTCACCCTCTCCATCTGTGGAATCTGGAAAGGAGCCAGTGAGATGGTCATCAACCTCGTCCAAAAAGTCCCCACATCTCCTCTGTCAAGCAGGCTGCCACCTTCCACTTCCAGTGTTCTCGTGCGGGAGGGGAGCATGTGCCAGTCAGGGCTAAAAGGCCTATAGCTCTAGAATCCCCTTGTGAACAGCAAAGTGGGGCACCTGGCGATCAGTATGTGGGTAGGACCTGACCCCTGCAATGTGCCCAGGAAATGTTACAGCGAATACACACTTTCTAGGAAGCATGGTTTATGGGTTAATAAACTGGGCAATTTCTGAAGAAGGCCATCACTACCTCCAACTGTTCCTTGAGAGAGAGAGAGAGAGAGAGAGACAGAGACAGAGAGAGAAAGAACATAAATCTACAAGCTCTGGGTGGGTTTTAACCTTAAGACTTGGAAGCTTCCAGTTTTTGCCATGGAGAAGCCAGTTACTATGAAAGAAGCTCAGGCTAAACTTATCAACTGGGACAACACCTGGAAAGGGAAGATCCACAGAAGGACCACGGAGACCTCAGACAGGTGAGAAAACTGTTTTTGATCCTTCCAGTCCTTCTGAGTGGACAGCTGAATGCAGAGGATGTCATCGAGAAGAAAGGAATTACTCAGTGGCCTGACTAAACTCCTGAGCCACTAAATAGAAATTAAAAACTGCTTTCTAAATAGAAACAATAAACTGCTTTTGTTTTAAGTCACCAAGTTTGGGATGGTTTGTTAGGTAGGGGTAGGTAAGTGATGCACTTATGGTAAAGCCAAAAATGTCCCTTGGGTCATTATTCTACATTTATCCAGTGAGTTGAGCTCTCCTTTCATGTCAGGTACAATTGTAAGTATGTAGGATACATCATTAAGTAAACTTGTCAAAGATCCTTGCCCTGGTAGAACCAATATGTTAATAGGAAGGAGATAATAATCAACACACACAACGAGTGGCCTTTGTATTACATTGGAAGTTGATGATTGGTGTGGGAGTGGGAGTTGGAGAGAGGTTGCTGCCTCACCAACAGAAGTTAAGCGCAGGGGCAGCTGGGGGACTTGTCCAAGGCCATCAGGTGAACAGAAGGGAAAACTCAGCTCAGGCCTAGATCTCTAAAGCATACCCCTTTTGCAGTGCCTCTGCTCAGTAATCCTTTCTCCTGGCTCACCCACATCTTCCAGGAACTGTGGGGCCTCTCTGGGTGCCAAGTGTGGGGCTTACAGGCATGTGCCTTGCTGGGAAGGGGTGCCCGCCATGCATTAGTATGTAGGTCCAGCAAGCACGTCATCCACACGTTTCTACCTGAACTGTGGGCTCCATGCCAGCCTCCCTGGCAGTTGTTTACATGGCTTTCAGTCTGCACAATCCTCAGGCAAGAGGCCCATTAGGCAGAATGAGTGTGTGTGTGTGTGTGTGTGTGTGTGTGTGTACGCGCATGCACACGTCATGGTGGTGTCCTCTTCCTGAACAAAGTGGAGACTTTGCTCACACCACATCTGTCCCCAGAGGCTCCATCCATTTTTCTCTCCTGCCAAACAAGATTTTTGTCCCCAAGCACAAGGCCAAGCAGATGTTTGAAACTACTGCTCCACGCTGCGGAATTTGGGCCTCGTTGCCCAGTGTTAGCCTCTGCATCTCTACTGTCTTTTACAAGGTGCCCTCCAGGAGGACGGGAGAGACAGGTGCTTTCCAGAGAGAGGAGCTGCTGAAGGGGGTCTGTCTCTGCTCCCCCCGAGACCTGTGCAGTCTGGTAACTCTTGGTGATCTCCCCAGAACACTGGAGATGTCCTGGGAGCAACCAGCCCTTTCCCAAGCTTGTATGTGAGTATATCCAGGTGCAGTGGGTTATGCCACATGTGCACACACCAGCAAGGGCAGATTTTGTTGGAGGGAACAAGTCATAAGTGAGATTATGAGGTGTTTATACTCAAAGAGGAGGAAGGGGGTGAGTAGAACAAAGCTTAGTAAGTCAGACAGCTAGAATCCCTACCGTCTGGGAAATGGGTCCTAGCGTGAGACACAATCCAGTGGCGCCAAGGAATGTCTTACGCGGCTTCACAAAAGCAAAGAGGTCTCAACCATCCTGAAATCTCCTGCAGTTTTTCCTTTGTATTATCGTAGAGGCCTAATTCGGAGAAATATGCCTAAACTTTGAGCCTCAAACTCATGATGAGGCTTATACTACAACCTCTGCATGGGATTTATTGGATCAAAGAATGAAATGTGATTACTGTGTCAGATTACATGAAAAACGATCCCTATACTTTCTCTCTCCATGTCCACTCCCTTGGTTACCCCTCTCTCATGCTGACTTCAGGCTGGGTCATGTGACTTGCTTTGGCCAGTGGGATAATAGCAAATGTGACAGAAGCAGAAGCTTGCTGTGGGACCATGCATGAGAATTTTCCTTCCTAGCTGTAGGGAGCTCTTCCACCACCACACGCAGAGCCCAGGCTAGTCTCGGAGAGTAAGAGAACAGGTGGAGAGAGGCCCCAGCCCTCTCAGACCCCAGCTATCTAAGGAGGCCCCATCACTGTAAGGAACCATTAGCGGCCTTCCAACCCAGCTAAGCTGGCCCAAGTTAACAGTCCTAACTACCCACAGATTCATGAGGGAAAACCTTTTGCTCTTTAAAGCTGCAAAACTGGGGAGTGAGTGTTAGGAAGCAACAAAACCTGCTACAAATACTTTGCAAAACCCTCTCTAAAATGTGCTGTCTAGACTGCTCTCAGAGTCTAGTCTCTGTAACCATCAAGGATTTATTATCCCAGTAAGTGGCTTCTCCACATCTTTGTTGTAAATGCTCATAAAGCTACTTTGTTTTAGAAAATATGGATCCCTTAAAATCAGGCACTAAGATTATAGCCATGTGATTAATCATTTCTACTGAGGTTAGCAAAGAGATAATATGATGTCCTAGGAAACAGTGTGCCTGGGAGCTCAGGACCCTGGAGCCTCCATCAAATACTGGTCCACAGCAGCACCACAGCAAAGATTTTGGGGATTTCTGTATGTTTCACATGGTCCAAGGGCAGAAGGGAATTTCTGGCTGGGACAAACTTTGAGAAAATATCTTTCTGCAATAATAAAACAAGTGTATTCTTATTTGTTCACCTGTCAGAGAGTATTGCTTAGAGTATTGCTTAGAAGGACATGGGTGTCAACAGCAAAGATAACAACGACTGGAAAAAGCAATTGCTGGGAAAGTTTGTATGTGTTTTGACAGCTCCTACCTGTGAGAAAGAAGAACTCAAGGAGGGAAGATGATGATCTGCTATACAGTGAACCGCAAGCTGGGTTTCAAGGATGCATTTGGTTGTAAAATAGTGCTTTTACAGTTCCAGGGCACTTAATGTTCTGTGGATCACTGATAATGTCAGGCCCGACTGAATTGACTGAGGGATTGGCTTGACCATTGCAAGCCTGCACTGTAATCCAGATGATAGCAGCTATAATCAACACATACAATAATCCCAAGAAACAGGTAGAAGTCTCCTCCTTCTATGCATAGAGAAACAGGCTCAGAGAGGTAAACATGCTTGCTTAACATGCTTACCTGCTAGAGCAGCTTTGATTTTGGCTCAAGTTGGCCTCCCTTCTTTAAGGCACTCACTGATATGGCCATAATTCAGCATTACAAAGAAAAAATTCATGAAAAGAAATCACTCTGGAATCTTCTACTGACATAGAACCATGATTAATTAGAGAATTTCAATGAACTAAGTCCTAAGCCTGCTAGTAAGTACTGTCCACCTAATTCCACTATGGGTAATTTTGAGAATGGTCTATCACCATTACACAGATACATGTTTAATTGGACTCTCTCTGCCCTGGACACCTGAAGCACCTGAAGGTAGTATTTACATACCCTGCCCAGTCAAACTGATTTATGGCATCCCCCAGTGTGTGTTTCCATCAGCACAAATTAGGTTTACCTTCCAGTGTATATTTCATAACTCTTCTGTCCTACTTGCCATTATATCCTCTTCATTGCATTTCAGATTTTCTGAAATACTCTTTGCCCACAAACATTTAAACTTCTGTTTAAAATCCTACCTTCAAAAGTCTACTTCCTCTGCAAAGGCTAGATTTGGTGGCAATTTCAGTCTACCTGAAATAGGGCAGCAAGCCTTGAGACACAGTGACCTGCACTGCACAAGCCTCCCTTTCCAGGATGGTGTGTTTTCTCCCAGTTTCTACTGAAAATACTCAATACAGGAGTAAATACTTACAAATTGCTCCACAGCTTTTTCATTGATTGAAATAAAAAGAGAATTCTCAGATGCTGTATGGAGTTCTGGAAAACATACATCCCTTAAGCAGTCATCTCAGAACAGTCATCCACTCAAGCTGACTATGCCACTCAGGAGCCATGCTGTACTTAGAGTCTTGCCACTCCAAGTGTGGCTGGGAGGGACCAATGGTGCCAGCTTTCCCTGTCTTCTGTCTCTTTTCTACACCTACTGGGTTAGAGGTTGCATTCCAACAAAACCCCAGTTATTGATCTGCACAGAAAGGTGTGAGAAACACTACTTATAGTACTACAAAGGACAAAGTTCTGTTTATAAAGTAGCAATCCTAAGTCTAATCCAATGAGGGAGAAGACACTAAGAGATACTCCAAAATCATAGGAGATGAGAGCTTCCCCATGGCCCAAAGATACAGCAAGATTTGAATCCAGGGAACTCTGTAGGTCCTCCAGGAAGATGTAGTGAGGGTGGCTGATGCAGCCACAGGAATTTCCCTGGTAGAAGCTAATTCCACCATCACATTTGAAAAGGACACAATGCCCCTAATTCTCATGAGCTCAACAGAGCAGATCCATAATAGCTTTACATGAAGAAACGATTTCTAATCGCAGTTCTCAAACTTGAGTAAGCATAAGAATCATGTGGTGACTTTGATTGAAAAAATAAAGAAGGAGGCACAGGCAGGTTCCAGGTCTCACTCACACCTCTGTTCAGCAGGGAGAGCTGTGGCCATCCCCCTGGGCTGTACCTTTGGATCACTCATGAGTTTGGAAGACAGTGATGCCTCACACTCACCCCCAGAGAGCCCAGTTGTGCATTCGTATCTAGATCCATGTTACCACCCCAAGGGTTGTGCTACTTTCTCCCCAGAGAGATAGAATGGGAGAGTGGCTATGATTCTGGATGCAAACTTCCCAAGATGAGGTACAAGTCTGTACCCTCCAAGTCAAGTTGCTTTATTTCTGCAGCCTTTGTTGTTCCCATCTACAAATGAAGTATCTACCTCAAGAGAGCTGGTCACAGGAGCCAACCTATGTGAAGCCACAAAGAGGGACTGGTGCAATGTAAGTACTTATAAATGCTACCTATGGCCCCCAGTTCTTGCTCTTGAAAACAGATAAATTAGACTTCCTGTGGGAATTTCATGAGTCACTTGATGGGCAGGGATACAGAGTCCTCTTTCTGCTCCCTTACTATTTGATGTGTATCTCTATCATGGCACTACACTGCCCTATTAGTTAATTTTTTTGCCTTTGACATGAGATGGGTGAACCCTTCTTCAGGAAAGAACTAAGTCTCACATGTTCTGGGATTTCTTGCGCCTAGCACGATGTCAGATCCAAGGCATGCTCTTAATAAATGGTGGCTGATGAGTCAAATGAGGTGGCTAGAAAAAGAACTGTTTCGCTATTTTGGAACTTGCCTAGAATCACCTCTTAATGGGCAGAAATAACTCTCTAAAATAGCACTTGTCTTTCTGTAGAAAGGGAGGTAAAGGTGAGAGAGCAAATGGCGCAGGTCATCCTCATCATATACTGCTCACTCCGAAGTCTGCTGGCGATGAAGCCATTTGAAACCTGGATGACGGGAGTAGTCGCAACACAGCAAATATTCTTACAACACATTGTCTAATTCCCCACCAAGGCTGGCTAGATGCTTGCAAAAGTGTTTTCTCTCTTACTTGGCTGCACGCATTTATTTCCCTGGATCCTTGCATCTGTATGGGACCACACGATCAGGTCTTGGCAACAGAATCTGAGTAGATGTGATGTGTGTCACCTCCAAGATAAAAGGGTTAAGCATGTGTGTGTTCTCTCTTCAGCCTCGCACATTCCCTGGTTACCAGCCAAAAGCGAAGCATCTAGGGTGTAAGTCTCAGCCCCTAACAGTGGTAAGCTCCAAGATGGAAGGAGAACACTAGATCCTGAATCACAGAGTGACGCTGAGTCCCTCCTACCTTGTCTCCTACCTCAACTCAAGTGAAAAATGAACTTTTATTATCTTAAGTCACTGAGTTTGGAAGTTGTCTGTTACCACATCTGTCCTACTTTAAAAACAGGGGAAACTAGATGTATCAACTGGGGCACTGAACATTTATTAGGAGAGGCATTCCTTTGACAAACCATGTCACAAATGTTTACATGGATTCCCAGTGGCCACTGCACTGCTGGCCTGAAACATTACCCCAGTTGCCTGGTCAAAGGAAGCAGCAAACATACACATCCATTTTATTACACTGCTCTCAGTATGAATTTTTTTATAGCAAAAAATACAATGAGGCTAATTTCATTACTTCATTTTTAGAAATAAAACTAAAAATTTGGGGAAGAAAAGACAGAAAGAATCCCAAAGACCCTAAGGAAAACTCTCTCCAAGGATAATTCCTATGATTTTAAAATTATAGTCTTTCCAGCAAACTGTGGCTGCTGGTGCCTCACTGGGGCGTCTGTGGAACACAGCCTTTATGAGGTCTGCCTCACAGAAGACCAAAAGCCACACACTGTAAACTGGGTTTGACTTGGCTCCGTGTCCGCTAGGCCTTATTTATTCTCCCCACCAATTTTATATTACTGAGTGGTAAACTCACCATATTCTGGCTGCTCTTTGGTTTCAAAAGTCCGGTGGCCTGGGGCCGGACGGTCCCACCCCCTGGGGGGGTTGAGGAAGTTGCTGTCATCTGAAGTACTGTCATACTTGTAGTCCTGGTCCCCGCTGTTGGCCCTTGCCAAGGACAAGGACCTCTGCCACCAGGCCTGCCAGTCGGGGGACGGGACTGACCAGCTGGGCTTAGTCTCCGGATGCTGATCTTTATCTGCTTCAGAGTCTGGACCGTCGACCACCTCTATGGTGACCTGAAGAATTCAGAACAGGCCAGGGTCAATGTGGAGTCCACCACCTTCAGGCTGTGTGGCCCTTGGAAGGAAGTCTGAGAGAGCTGAGGGAAGTGGTGGCTGGATTGCTCAGGAAAGAAAGCTGAGACTGCATGGTGACAGGGAAAGGAAAACATCCAGGGATGGCCTACATGAACTCCACAACTGGATGGAATAGGACCTCAGGCTGGGAGAAAACAAGGCATTATCAAGGTGTATGGCTTGTATCTAGATGTCCTCCCAAAGCCTAATGAGGTTATAGGGATTTTTTCAGAAGTGGCTGAATCTAGAGTATGTGACTGATTCGCAGTGTAATGCTAGGATTAAGGGTGCTGGGATTAAGGGTGGGTGATTGCTGGATGGACTCACTGGACTGCCACTGCCTTGATCCTGGTAGATTGGATACCATACAAGAGACAGAAAGAGGCCTCTCTCTGTCTGTCTCTCACTTTTGCAAATGTCTGCCCACCATGAAGTGTTCTCCTCTGTGATGTCCCTCTGCCAAACCACCCTGCCTTGGAGCCAGTGGATTAGGGAATAAAACCTCTACAAACTGTGAGCCAAAGAAAGCTTTCCTCCCTTTAACTTTGAGCATTGGGTATTTTGTCACAGCAAGGAGAGAAGTAACTAACACACAAGGTTTTTGATTTACTAGTGACTATGGTGCTGAAAAGACTTCCATTCAAGGGGCAAGCACGTACTGTATCTATTCCTGAAGTGATGCAGGGATAATCATAATAAAACATTACACTTAGTGTGCATTATGTTAACTCTGCCTCAGGCACTTTTCTGAATGTCTGGCCCAGAGGAGACTATTTAATCTATTTTCCTTCTGTTATGGTTTAAATATGAAGTGTTTCCCCAAAGTCTCACTGAGGGATTGATCCTCAGTGTGGCAATGCTCAAGAGGTGGGCCTTAGAGAGGTGAGTGATCACGAGGGCGCTGGCCTCACTCATGGATGAATTGAATGAATAAATCTCACTCATGGGTGAACAAATGAATAAATTGAATGAGTAAATCACAGCTGAAAGGGCTTCATAGGAGGAGAGGCCAAACTGGATGAAGCAAGTCACTAGGGATGTGGCTCTGAAGATTATATATTGTTCCCGGTCCCTTCCTCTTCTTGTCTCTTTCCACCTCTGGTTCCTGGCTGCCATGAGTTGAACACCCATTCCTCTGCCATGATATTTCTGCCTCACCACAGGCCTAAAAACAATAGACCTTGCCATGGACTCAAACCTCTGAAACAATGAGCCAAAATAAACTCTCCTAAGTTGTTTTTCTTAGGTGTTTGGTCCTAGCAATGGAAAGCTGACTAATACACACTCCCTTTCCATTTCTGGCCTTGTGACTCACTTGGTTCAGCTCTGTGGGTACAGTAACACTATGACTGATCATAAGATGTCTTGCCACTTCTGTTTTCCTTCCTTTAGAATATTCCTACTGGTATGCAAGAAAGCCTAGGTCACTGCATGTACAAGTAAAGGGACAGTCTACATGGAGGAGAAACGAGGCACTTCAGCCTGCATCCAGCTCCAAAGGCCTATCACTGGAACCATTCTGGATCACTTGGCTCTGGTTCAGTCACTTCTAAGAACAGATAATTGAGCCAAGCTCACCCTGATGAATTTTACTCAAATTTTTGACCCACAGGACTATGAGCAATCCAGTGGTCAGTACCTGAAGCTATTAAGATTTAGGGTAGCTCCAGGGCTAATGCTGTTATCAGCTTCGCTACACTGCCTCTCAAAAAGTAAATAACAGAAGTATAGTCTCTTCTGTAACCCCAGCACCTGGGAGGCTGAGGCAGGAGGATTGCCATGAGTTCGAGGCCAGCTTGGGCTACATAAGCAAGTTCAGTGCCAGCCTGCATTACATAGTGAGACTCTATCTCAAAAAAAAAAAAAAAAAAAAAAACTAAACAACAAAACAAAAACCAAAAATAAGTACAGACTTTTCAAGAGACAAAGGGAGCAAAGAGGTCATGGATACTAGTGGTGGGTTGGATGCTACAGTGGATGTGAGCACAAGGCCTTCAAGACCATGCTTTCCCAGCCAGGACGTGCACTCTTCCTGTAGTCTAGACCTAGCCTCGGGGTCAGAGCGGATCATCCCAGAGCTAAGGTTAGAACTTGTTCTTTGGATTTAGGAAGCCTACTTTTGAAGTCCGTCATGAGGCTGGAAGAATGCAGCATCTTGGCTCCAACAGACAATCAACATAAAGAAGCTTATTTTAAAAATGTAATAAAAGACTCACTGGGTTCCTTTGGCTATCACATAGCTCTTGCGACACCCCTGGATAAGTTATGTGCAAATGAATCAGAAACATGCGCTCCAAGTAATCAGCGCAAGATGTACTGGGCAAACGCATTCCCAGTTTTGCCCTGACCCGACATCTGAAGAGTTTCTGAGGTGCTCTGCCAAATCACGCTAGCATGTGCCCATCCCAGAAACAAACGGCCGCTTCATCTTGTGGAATGGAGAGGTCTGGGTCCTGCTCACTGGGACATTTACGTGTAATACTTTTTCTGTTTTTTTTGGTACTGGGAATCAAACTCAGGACCTTGCACTTGCCAAGCAGGCACATATACTGCTGAGCTATATCTCCAGTCCCCATTGGGACATTTACAGAAAGCTCCCCAGCTAGTAGGAGTCCTGGACAGTGGTTTCCCAAGGTCCAGACACCTGGTCAAGATAGTAGCCTCCCAGAGTATACTCATCCCCAGAAGGCCAAATGTATCTTTCTCCTTTGTCTCAGGACTCCAAGAAGGCTACCATTAGCTTTGGTCCAGGCCAGCACGATTACGCTAGCCTTAGGGGCATCCCTTGCATATTTATAAATAATTATGGAGGTTTTAAGTAATTGCCAGAAAAGAAAAAAGGGAAGGGGAGACAAGACAGAGACATCTGGTGTCTCTGCTGCTGCTGGAGAGTAGTGGTTATAGGAACTCACACGGGGCTTTCAAGGGACAAGTGCAAAAGGACCACATGGCTGGGTGGTGCCGAACCAGTGAGGAACTGACAGTGCTGAGCCTTTGGAGACACAAGCTTTCTCTTCTGCAGCCCACCCCTCTCCTCTCAGCCTGCAGACAGACTGCGCTACAACAATCCCCTACAAGGCTATTAAGGGTCTTGGTAGGGAGAGGCTGCCAGGAGCCAGGCAACTCTGCAATTATGGTAATGAAATCAGTCTCTGGGTAAGAGATAAGGGGGAATGTGCCCAAGAGTCTTGGTATTCCATTTGTATTCAAACTGGCGTCAAAGGAATTGCTTAAACCAAACTTGCCTGGCAATTTCTCTGACCTGGGAATAAAAACAATTCCATGTTTCAAGCTATTACCGTCAATACGATCCCCCCACCCCCAAACTGATACTCAGATCCAAACAAAATAGATTTCTTGCCTGGCTGGGCAACAAGGAGCAAAATACAAATTTACTCCAAAAGCTATATCAATGACTAAATCTCAACAGCTTAGAGGTTTCTTTCCCCCCTTTAATTCCTAGCCATTCCCCCAAAGGAATTAGAAAACAAAACAAAAAAACAACTCTTAGGATCCACCCTTCTTTACAGTTAACAATGTAGAAACTTCATACCGATATCTAAAGAAGAAATCTAACCTCGAACCTGAAATTTCAGAGGCATCCAAATAAAAAGACTTAATGAGCATGATCAATGACTGCTCAAATTGTAGGGATTAGTTTTATATTTCCTGTTGCTTTCATTCTATTTATGTGATTTTTCTTTTGGCATCAAGGAATTGCTTTGTAAAGATGTCTTGGACAATCATGCGTGTGAAAGAGCTGGAGGTGTGGACAGAACACAGCAGGTTTCCAAGCCGACTGACTAGACCCTTCCATCCTTTCTCTGTAATGTGTACAAGCTGAGTGTCTTAGTATATTTGTTTCTTCTTGGCTTTTGCACACCACAAATGAAGATGGTCATAGAAGGGGAACTCTTTCAAAAGCTACAGGTCCAACTTCTGGCAGAGCCTCCCCAGGTCCAAGAATGAAAATCCCAAACAAGTGTCAATCTGGACAATTCTATCCTAAAGTGGCAAATGAGGATAAGATCCATGTACATTGATAAGCTTTTTTTTCTTTGGGTAAGTAAAGCTGCAATTAAGCTCTCTGTGCAGCTCAGGCAGGAGAATCACAAGTCCAGTCTGAACTTAGCAACCTTATCTCAAAATTAAAAAAAAGTTAAAAAATGGCTGAGTATGTAGATCAGGGCATAAACCTTGAGTTCAATCCCCAGTACCACAAAAAACAAACAAAAAACCAAAAACTTTATATTAGAAGTAAACTATTCTTGCTAAGGAAAATATTCTTTCCCTTTGTTTATTCGTTTGTTTGAGACAGGGTCTCACTATGTAGTTCAGGCTGGCCTTGAACTTACCATAGAGCTCAGGCTGGCCTCAAACTCAAGGTGATTTTCCTGCCTCAGCCCTTGAGCACTGGAACAGGTGTCCGCCACCACAATTGGCTCATGCAAAACCCTTAGTAAAGCTAAGACAACTCTCAGTCTAACTATTAGGAAAACCAAGACTATAGAAGTCACAAATGCCATGCAAAACCCAGGAGGGTCTTCCTGCTTGTTGGCCTGCTGAGCCCTGTGAGCAGAAGACAGGGCAAGAGAGCCTGGTGGGTGTGGGTCAATATTTCCCAGAAGAAAAGTCTTTCCTTGGGAGCACAGGGCATCCAGAGACCTGTCTGCAGTGCAAGTTCATGGTCTCCCTATCCCTTCTTTGACAAGTGCTGTAGAAAGAACACAAAGAGTCCAAGAAGATACTTAATCCACTCATCTCAAACCCACTGATGCTCTAAAAGCAACTGAGGCATCCCTGGAGAATGGTGATTCATCTCAGATCTGCAACTGTGGACTCCCCCAAATATTACTGCCTGTTCTACACAACCTAGACTCAATTTTCAGGCACAGAAATGGACTTAAAGTTTTCAACTTCCCAAGGTTAACTGCAGGGAAGGTGTAGAGCTCATCTCTAGATGAGGTCTTCTGATTCCCAGCTTTCTAGATGTTTCTCTGTCATCTCCATCCTCGTTATCATCCCCATTCAGCATCTACGGTTATAGGAAGCTTACCACATACCTGGCCCTGTGCTACACTTCGTATGGATGCCCTCCTCCACTCCTCAGAGACAACCGCACTTAAGTACACTTTTATACTGCATAGATGTACACAGCATATTCATGGTCACCACCATTGTTCCATTGTTAGAGACAAGGAAACCGAGGCACAGAGAGGTGGAAGAATCTGCATGAGGCTACAGAGCCCAAATCTGGCTTCCTAAACAGTGGCGCCAGACCCCTAACACAGGCCAGTCTGATACCATGGATCACGTTACGGGGAGCAGCTTCCCATGAGAGTCTGAGAGGTACAGATGTGTTCCCATGGGTGTGTGGGTCAGTATCTTGGGCACAGACATTTCTTGGCCCTTATTCAGCCAGACCTACCATTCAAAAAGTATTCTGGAGAAAGAGGAGGGGAAATCAGGAGTAGAAGCACATACGACATTTGTAGCAGAGGCCAGCTCCTCTGATTGCATCAAGAGGCCTGTGGCCATGCGCACAGTGCACGTAAGGGAGGAAAGGTCTTACAGGACTGTTTTCCAATCCTTCTCAATGGAAGAAGAGAAGTAAAATACATTGGTTGAAATAAATTCTAACCTCACTTTGATCCAGAAAAGAGAAAGTTTTGGTTGTGCATAGCTACTGTAGTAATGAATTGATGCCGTAAGCCTAATAATGAGTTTATTTTAGGGATTTCTGTCTTTGCTCTCTGATCATCAGCTGAAGAACAAAAGCTCAGCCAAGGATTCTAAAGTTCAAGCCTTATTTGTCCTGGGGGATTTATTTGCTTTCCTGAGTGATTTCTTTTTTTAAAAACAAACTCAACTTCTTGCACTGTTTCAAATTTAACATGGAGATGAAATTCAATTCATCTTCAATTCAGAAGTTTGAAGCCATTTCTATTTTGTGCATTATGATTTTTGTTTTTTTCCCATTCACTTCCACAGCTAGAGGCCATTCTTAAAGTGGAGAGCCTGATTCACTTGGGGAAGAGGCTGCCTGACTCATGGGGGTTAAATTCTCTCTGGAAGCAGATGTTGGGCCCTTTTAGAAGGATTTTCCAACCTAAAAGTGAAGAAGCCTGATGGACCACCAGCTTCCCAGGAACTTCTCAAGAACTCTGCAGTTAACTCCGGAGAGATGCAGGCTGTTTGCGTGGGAAGGACAGAAGACTCAGCCCCACAGTGTGGGAGACACTTCCGGAGCTTGAGAAGTGGTGAGCGTCAGAGAAAGGGGTCTCTATTCCTGTTCAGGCCCACGAGCAAGGGGGGAGGCTGGCACGGGAGACAGCAGATGAGGCCAGAGGCCCCCTGGCTGGGGAAGCCCCCCACAGATGCCCCCCTCACCTGTCTTCACTCCACTACCCAGGGAGAGAAGAAGCTTTGATGGGGCCCACAGAGATCAGTGAGGCTGTTTGGCTGCATCTGCCTTGTGTCAAACCAGTGAATTTCAACAAAAGAGGAGTGCTCTAAGGAAGGCGTGAGGGCTGCCAGCACGGGAGCCGTCACCCTGCTTGTAGAAAGCACCTCACATTTTAAAGGACCACCAGGGAGCGGGGTTACTCAAGTGCAGTGGGGCATAGGGCTGCAGCGGCTGGCACACTCACACACAGACATAGGGCTGGCGGTCCCAGGGACAGCAGCTGCTTCTTTCTTTCTTCAAACATCTTTTGAAATGACCAATGCTAACCTAGCACTGTGGTCTTCTAGAATCAGAAGGCCAGAAATGAAAAATCAATTTTTTTAGAGGCAAGAAATCATCATATCAACGCCACCTTGGCTGCATCTGCCCCCTGTACTCCCCTCAGAAGGTTAATAGACACAGGGATAGTTTAATGTGAAAAGGAATGGCAGCCAGGCAAATAGGAGATGTCGGCCTGGACTGTGGGACTATTTGGGTTTAACAGTATTTATGTTAGACCTGCACTGGCTTCAGACCCCAGCTGCCAATAACAGGAAGATCTGAATCTGGAGGATGCCGTCACTCTTGGGAGTTACGGTGATCTTTGGCATCCAAAGGTAAACCCAGAAAAGATGAGACCTCTGATAGCTGGCTTTATCCCTCTTCCTTCCTTGTCCTCCAAAAAATCCCTTTCAAAAGTACCACCCAGAGGAGCTTCTGGCTCCTGTGCTGAGGATGGGTAAGACACAGGGAAAGCGCAGCACTGTGTGTTTTAAGGCTGCACACGCAGGGGGCTTGGGGGCTCAGAGCACTGAAGCCTCATGATTTCCCTTCCTAACTATGCTTTCACGACAGCTCACAAGGAAGCTGCATTTTATACAAGTCCAAAGGTCTTTGCCAGAGAGATCCTCACGCTGGAGCATCGATGGCCCAGCGTGGGCTTCTCGTGACTCATCCTGTGCTCATTCTCTGCTCTCCACCTCAGCCTGGTTCTTTCCGCACCTGGCAATTCCAACAGCTGCCCGTACCCCCAAGCCGGGCTTTCCTCACTTCCTGTGGGGCGCCACCGTTCAGCTGATTATCATGAAAAATGCACTGTCACCCTGGCTGCTCTACTGAGCTCATCACCGTCTGTCCCCTGGCATCAGCACTTCTTGATTGTCCCTACGTTTCACTGCGGGAAGTTATCTGGATTTCTAGCTCTGTGGCTCCCAGTTTCCTTTGCATAACTATTCTCTCTTGACATTTCATTTCCAAAGGGGTCAAGTGGGGTCTGGGGAGGGATGGGCATTTCTGGCCTGATAGATTCATCTAGGAGGCAGAAAAGGATGTGAAAAGTCTGCCCTAAATGCAGTTCTTAGCTAGAACTGGGCACCCAGCAACTTCTCAATGTGGGAACAGTGGAAAAGCCTGCAGGCTTCCAGTCTCCTGCATCCAGGTGTTTTCCCGAAACTTTACAGCACAAATTCTTAAATCTATTACTTTAACAGCTCAGTCCTCATCATTAAGCCCTGCAGTGACATTCTCTACCTCTAGGCAAAAAATACAGCCATAGGCAACTTACAATTGTCTGTGGGCATGGACTAAGTGCCCTTGGGTGTGAGAGCTGCCTGGTTCCGCATCCATAAAATCTAGAAACAATGAACCGTTGCTTCCTGAAGAGGAAGCCAGGATAGGGAGCAAAATGGAGTAGAGGAGTGTGGAGATGTGGGAGTCTATTTCGTCAATTGGGGCCTCCCCCAGGGTGGACCCACTGTGCTTTAAGAGACAGCCCTGTGGCCAGTTCCTGCGGGAGAGGCACTGGAGCAAAAGGACTGACTTCCCAACTAATCAGGTACGAGAGCAGACTCATGAGAAATGTTAATTGGGGGATGTGATGATTTCTGTGCATGAGTCATTGTGACCTCCAAAACATTTCTCGCTCTGTAGCATCCACAGAGCCTTATACTGCTTCTTTCTATCTGTTGACATCTGCTCATCTCGGAATACAGAGCTTTTTGTTCTCCATCTCCAGCAACCCTCTGGCACTGTCTTATTTAGTAGCTGGAACAGTGACACCTATTTCCTATAACCTAATGCACTGTTTTGTACACAACAGGGGCTGTTGATGTATTTGAATTAGGCTGTGCTCTCAGTGAAATCTGTCATCCAGCTTGGTCTAAACCTGTATCATGCAGAAGGGACAGAGGGAGGGAGGGAGGGAGGGAGGGAGGGAGAGAGAGAGAGAGAGAGAGAGAGAGAGAGAGAGACACACGGAGAGGGAGAGGGAGAGGGAGAGGGAGAGGGAGAGAGGGAGAGGGAGAGAGAGAGAAGGTCCTTAAGAACTGACTGCTCTAAAATGAAAGTCAGGAGATTTCAGATTTCAGCACTATATGCTAATAGCATCTGGGGCAGACAGAAAGAATCAGGAACAACACTAGCAGTATGGAAGCAGGCATATGAGGACAGGAGCTAGGTAGGGGCAAGATGGCCCAGGAGGTGCCACCCCCCTCCGTGACCAGGGCTGTCATCTTTGGGAAGAAACAGAGGGAGGTGCGAGCAACATTCCAAATGAGGAATCTGCTTCTAGTGAATGGATCGGAGGCTGAGTACTCCTGGGAGTCTGAGGCTTGAATTTGAGCCTGACAACGACAGTTTCCTAGTTGCGTGACCTTGGGTGAACCAAACAATAGTTTCCACAGCGCCTGCTGCGTTATTTCTGGTGTTGGGGAAAATGACAGGTGCTTTGTTTCCTTCCTGAGGGCATCTGGAGAATCAGATCAGATCGCAAAGGGGCCCATTTCAGTGCAGAGGAGTGTTACTAGTTTCAGTTCCAGGGACTCTTTCCCTCACCTGCATTTCTCTCTACTTCATCCATTTTAATAGGAAATATTCACCTCTTTCTTAGCAGCATCCATTCTCACCTCTCTTCCTCCAATTAATTATTTTTTAATTGGTCATTCACACTTTAGGACAACTCTGAAGATGATCCTCTCCTGAAGGAATCTGGGTCAAAGGCAAGCTAGAGGGACGGAGAGGAAGTACCTTCTTGAGTGTCTGAAACCCGAGCATGATTTGCCTAGTGTATTCACAAGCCAGAGTGGCCCTTCCCATAGCTACATTTCATTGATTTCAGGGAGCACTATTTGTTTTGTCTCTGAAATCAGGATGCATTTTATGAGCCTTGCTGTGCCATGTGTGTTGTGTTTTCATTTTCTGAGTGGCTTATAAAATAAAATAATGGTGCATCCCACAACCAGGACTGCTGTAGAGGAAAAAGACAGTACTGTTCTAAAGGCGATAACAAGATCAGAAGCAGGAACTGTGGAAAGGTTATAAAAGAAAGCAAAGGAAGGCAGAAGTTTCCACTGGGATTGGATCAGGAAACAAAAGATGGACTGTCTCATTTCCACCTTCCAGCTGCCAAAAATTACCTGGATATTTGGATTCTGCCCATTAATATCAGCTTTGGAAAGATCTGGAAAGTTTGGCAAGTCCAGGAGGAAGGACCGTGGGCCATCTCTTTGCAAGGAGGGGTGTCCAGTCTCTTGCGGGAATCGCTGTCTGGGAAAGGGCTGATGCGTGGCGTGGTGGGCAAGACGCTCCCCTGGTACTTCTTTGGAGAGAGGAAAGCTGGTTTCCGATGCAGAATCACCTTCCAGGTTAAGGTTATTCTAAAACAAATAAGCAAATGAACAAATAACTGCAAGGCACATGATTTAAAATGCCGCACTTAACAGTACGTTACATTCAGGAGGAAGGACAAATCCAGTGGCCGGGGTTAAACCAGCACAGTATTTCCAACTCATTCTGCTACCACAGTCTTCAGCTTTCTATCTTTACATTTTTAACGTGGGAAACTTTTCTTTTTGGTACCAGGAATCAAACTCAGGACCTTGCGCTTGCCAGGCAGGCACTTGTACCGCTGAGCTATATGCCCAGTCCCTTTACCTTTCTATTTTTAAAAAGCCAAATAAATTGTCAAGAAACTTCGCTCAGCCTTCTCACTAGGAATTTTCTGAGGGTTAATGAACTGTAGACTATTCATGAAGCATCAGTGTACAACAGAACAAAAAGTGCTATTTTGAAGGAGAATAGGTACACATGTAAAGCTAGAAGCAGGATATAATTTTTGTTTTTCTTTTTGAGACAGGGTCTTGCTGCGTAGTTCAGGCTGGCCTTGAGTTTACTATATAGCCCAGGCTAGCCTCAAACTCAACAGTGATCTTCCCACTTCAGCCTCCCAAGTGCTGGGATTACAGGCATGCACCACTACACCCAACAGGTTATAACTTCTTTTTCACACTTTCAGCTGAATAACCACCCCAGCTTTAGACTTGTGTCCAGTTTGGTTTCTTTGGTATGGGAAGTGGAGCAAAAGATCTGGCCAAATTGGATAAAATACTAAAGTAAAACCATTAACTCTATTCACTTCTCCATCCAACTGTCTTTCTGTCTATCTGTGTCCATCCACGCATATATCATGTCCATCTGCCAACCATCCACCCATCCTTCTCTCTGCCCATGTGCCCACCCACCCTTCTAGCCCACTACCCATCCTCGGTCAGTTCATCTATCCATCAGTCTAATCAACAATGCCAACAACACGACGGGGCCTGGAGAAATGGCAGTAAGGACACAAACACGGGCTTGTTCTTTTGGAATCTGCATGCAGCTGGGAGGAATAAATAATAAATACGTACATACCTACATACATAAACAAGCTCAGGTTAGAGACTAGCGACTGCTAAGAACAGAAGAAGACACAAGACAGTAGAGGAAATATTAGACAGGCGATCAGGAAAGCCTCTCTGGGAAGGCGGCATTTGAGGGAAGATCTGAATGAGAGAACACCTATACTGATCTGTGGGTTGCATTCGGTAAAGGGAACAGCAAATAACATGGTCCTAGAAGGGTGGGAGTTAACATTATTAATTTGAAAACCAGAAAGGCCAGTGAGGCTGATGTAGAGTGAAGGATCTGGAGAACCACACGAGATGAGGATGAAGAGATGGAGACAGCCAAAGAAAACTGACAAAAACGCATTCAGAAACTTAATGCATTTATCCCTAAAGAAGTGCAGAGCTATTGTTTTTCCCGGCCAGAGAAACATATCTCTGTTTACTTGTCACTTGGGAAAAGTTTTGTAGTGATTGAAGAGGGTGGAAGTTGCTGAACTTCTTTGCCAACCTAGCCTTTCTCCTCCTCTTCTCATTCTCCCTGGATCTCTCATTGGAGGCTTTCTTCAGCCCTGCGGGGATGGGATTTTCATGTTTACTGGTGGGGGGAGATGCGGAGATAGAATTTCACCAGCGTTTGGGTCAGTGGTTAATGGTCTTGTTATTCTTGGGCACGTCTGGGGGTTTGGGAGTTATATTCCAGCACACTGTTTCCACACACACTCCCTGTCCCCTTGACAGCCCCTTTGACCCAGCCAAAGGGGTTACATCTGGTATCAAAACATTCATGGCTCCGAGTACCCAAGGTCAGGAATGGCCTGGCAATGAAATGCACACAGACCACTTTGTTACTATTTGAAGAGGCGAAGGAGAGAACTCAGAGAACATGTTTGCTTCCTCTTTAAAACATGCAGTGACTGGGAAGATGGCTCGCTGATTTTTTTCATGTTTTTGCTCATCTTTTTCCTTTTTGCTCAAGAGACATGGCCAGGGTCAGGATCTCTGTTAACCTTTCCAGAGACCTCTCTGCAAAGGTTTTGTGTCCCAGCTCATCCTGGAATGGAAGTTGCCCCAGCACTCTGAGGCACTGTTCTATGTGACCGAAGCCAAATGTATCATTCTCTGATTGATCTGGAACACACAGAAAAAAACCAAAGAGGAGGGCAGGTTATGTCTTTCCTCAAATAAGACTTCGCTGTCACACCTCCAAGAGAGGATGACTGAATACAGTGGTTCTCTCACTTTTGTCTCTGGATCCCCAACCCTAAAAACCCTGAGTGATGTAAGAGAGGACAGCTGCATCCCAATGTGTCGCCCATGACTTAGGAGTGTAAGTTACAGAAGGGCCTCAGTATTTGCTTCCCAGTTGCTTAGGGATTCTTGCAAGTCAAGGTCTAACTTCATCGTAGCAACCGAGATACACTGTTAACTGGGTTAAAAATGGAGTTCTTTGTTTTCCTCTATAATGAACTACTCTTCCTATCACTAAAAGTTATATTTTAGAAGAGTTGGGAAACATATTTTTTTCTGCTATTTAACATTTTTTTAGATATCTGAGAAAACAATTGATTGAATCTGATTAATTTCTTGCACTGAGTCTTGATATTTTTAATAAAAAATCTACCACCACAGAGTGATCTTGGCTTAATCTTACAGGAAATAAAGCCTTTAAACTCTCTTTGGCTCAAAGACCCTCCATGAAAAGCAGAGCAGAAAATAACAGTCCTGCACCCTTCCAGCAGGATGGTCAAGATAACTTGAGTTGGGCTGTGCCTATGAGGAGTTAGGGCTATTCCCTGGGCAATCCAGGCCACAATGCCTCTGCTGGGAATAGTCAGAGGACCAGGGTTCCAGTATGTTTTGGCTTGAGTTATGCAGACAATTGTGGCATTGCTCCATCTCTCCCCAGCCACCCTGCCCCCTAGATACCAGCTCAGTGTTTGCAAAGCAGTTGGAAGATGAGAAGTGATAAAATAATACTAATTGCAATCTCTGACTCTCTAATACTCTTGTACCTCCTCCAAAGCATAGTTAACTGGAAATCTTGGCTCATTGACCCCAAACTGTTCAGAAACTGAAAAGCAACAGTAGCTGGTGACCCTCCTGTGGCACTAATTTTAGAGCTATAACTCCCAGTGAAAAGGGAATCAGAAGAACTAAATTTACTATACGGCTTATGTGCAAGCATGGCTCACCTGCAGAGGCAAATGGTCTAGGTTGGTGAAATTATCTAGGTAGTAACTGATGCTCCCTTTCTTTGTGTGTAGCTTTCTTATTTTATAATTTATTCCTATCTAAGATAACAGTAGTAATAAAAACATCATGCACTTGCAGTCTTGTACTTGGCCTTTGATGGTAGTACTATGGTGGATATTGTTTAGCCAATACCTACTTCTTTCTTTAACTGAATGTTTTTTTCAGGCAAGGATGTGGCTCACTAAAACTACATTTCCCAGAGTCCAGTGCAGTTAGGAGTGATCACATGACACAGTTCTGTGCCATGACAGGTATATAAAAAGTGCTGGTTGGAAAAGGTGGAAAAGAGGCAGATTCAGCTTTACCTTTTGCTTTTCTCTCTTCTACCTTCTCACTAGGTAACTAGTGAGATTTCAAAGGACACAGAGCTGGAGGAGAAATGAGGCAGCTGGCAGACATAAAATTGAAAGTGGTACGTAAGTGGGGTTGATGAGAAAGATGGAGGAGCCTAGGTCCCGGACTTATCATATGAGCCCCGGGGTGGTGACCTCAGAACTCTCTTACGATTATCATTAACACTCACGTTAACATTGTCAGTGCTGCAGCACCAGTAGCAGCGTTTCCTCTCATGATTCTGAGTTCAGAGCCACCACAATCAAGAAAAAGCCAGGCATAGTGGCATATCCCTTTAATCCCAGCACTCTGGGGGGCAGTGAGAAAGGATAATTGTGAGTTTGAACCCAGCCTGGGCAACTTGGTGACTTAGGGACATGTCCTCTTAAACACATATTAAAAAGGAGGATGTAGCTCAGCGTAAAGAACCTGAATTCAATGGGGTTGGGGTGGGGGCCTATACTACTGTATTGGCTGGTGCTGTGTCTATTTTTATGTTAGTACCATGCTGTTTCAGCTTCTCCTGAATATTACGTGGCCACAAAGCATGAAATTTGCTGCTGGATTGGAGGATATCATGTTAGGTAAAAGAAGCCAAGCACAGAAAGATAAATACTTACCTACATGTTCTTTCTACCCATTTGCAGAAGCTAAAAAAAAAAAATCAATGTCAACAAAGACAAGAGTGGGATTGGGTCACTATAGCATGGGGAGGGTATGGAGACCATGAGTACCAAACTAGAGTTGGATAGGAAGAATTAGTTCTGCTGTTCTATTGCAAAGTGGGGTAACGATAGTCTATAGTGATTTATCATATATAATTTTCAAAATAACTAGAAGAGTCCAAAAATCACCAACATATAGAAATGATAAATGTTTGAGGAGATGGAAATGCTAAGTACCTTGATTTGTCCCTTACACATCGCATACATGCCTTGGTTTGTCATAGCATACCCCACAAATACGCATCAATATAAACAATTTAAAAAGTTAAATCCTTGTTTAGCTACTTGACTATATGTTTAATTTTCTGATCTTTGTAAATGAACTCAATCCCCAACTGTCAGAAGTATTGCTCTGATGAGACATGATGGTGTATTTCACATGGCAGTCAGGCGAATGCTATTGTCTTCTGTTAACTCCCCCAGTACACTACCCCAGATCTTCATCTACACCCTCAGCAGATATTCACAGAATTGACTCATTGTTTTAGTGCCTACACTTTATGTTCTGAAAAAAATCTATTGCTCACTGGGCAAAATAATATTTTCTTTCAATTGTATTAAAGTGTTATCAGTAAACTTCGAAGAGTTGTCCTCAGTGAAAGGAATGAGGTTCCTCAGACAAGTAGCCACATTCAGAGCTTGGGCAGGAAGGTGGAGATTAATTTGGGACACTTTGCTATGTCAGAGAGCAGGGGAGATTTCAGTGGTTAACAGGGTGTTCATGAGAGAACACAGGAAACGACTTGAAGGGCCTCATCTGCTCAGAGATTGAACAATCTGGGCACCAGAAACAAACACAACACTGTACTTGACTGATGCATACAGAGCCTGTGAAAATCGCGAGCCCATTCTTTCTCCATGATGATGCTTGGAAGAGACAAAAAATTAGAAGAAAGTATTGTCACCATTTGAGGTAGGTACTATAAAACTCCTTGAAAATTGGTATTACACAGAAAGATTTTCCTGAGGAAGTAATGTTTGAGCTAAGATCAAAGATCAAGTCAAAAACACGTAGGTGAGGCACATGAAGAGGACAGGGCAGGGGAAGCTGGGTCTGGAAGTTCATCCTCATCCCACTTCTGAGGTGTTGACAAGCCTTTAGAGCTGGGATGGAGAGGGTGTGATGATTAGAACCACCTTGTGGTCCTAAGTATGAGATAATAGTAGAAATGTCAGTCCAACCCCCACAGGTCTCTGCACATCAGCCTTTGGTCTGAGCATTTTCTGTCATACTGTTGTGACTTTCACTAGGCTACCACTTCCGCAGCTCACTGGGTGATGTGCCAAAGCTCTGTGGTGTCAGGATTTCCTCTTCTTTCTTTGCTTTCGTCTCCTGACCCTGAATAGCTCTGGGAGTGCTCTGGTGAGATGCACTGAGAAAAGAATATCTCTCATTTGTAGGCTATGTGCAATTTCCAAGATGATAAACTCAGATGATACAGTTATTCATTCCCTGTGCACTGGCCCAAGATTGAGAATGCCTACTGCTTCCCCCACTGCACCATGGGAGCTGCTCACAGGCTGTCCACATGACCAAGGTGGATCACCAAAGCCACATCAGGGTCAGAATAACCAGAGTCCCCCAGCTGGTCATTTGGCATAGGCTTGTGACTACAAGGGAGAAGGAATGAGGTTCTTTGGACAATCAAGGCACAGGGCACTTTAGAATAATCACCTAGAGAGGGAAAATCAAGGAAATGGGCAATGGATACATTTTTGGAAAAAATGTGCTAGGTATAGTTGCTCCCGTCTGTGAGTAGCCATCTGCGCTATTCTGTGAACACCAACCAAAGACTGGCTGTGAAAAGACAGAGCTCATTTGATCCCTTCCTAAGCCTCCAGGAAGGACATAGAACTTGAAACAAATTGGGGGTCTAGACTAGTTTTAGTTCCCTTCCCTATCTCTGTCTCTCTCTTTTGTGGTACTGGGGATAGAATCTAGGGCCATGTATGTGCTAGACAAGTGATCTACCACAAGGCTATATTCTTAGCCATTATCAGGGTTTTTTTTCAATATTGAGACTGAGTCTCTCTTAAGTTGCTGAGGCTGGCCTTACATTTGTGATCCTCTTATCTTAACATGCCTAATAGCTGGGGTTACACACATATGTGACCATGCCCAATACTGCCTTTGCTTTTTAAGGCTGTGGTAACTATTCCCAGATTAACACAACCAGGCAGACTTCTTGGAGGCAGACTGAATGGCAAACTTCTGGAGGGCAAAGAATGGGTCATATCTGTATTCTCTGAACCCTGCACCCTCCATTCCACAGGCTCAGGGGGCACCCAGTAAGTACTCGTTGATGATAATGATGGCTATGGGCCTTGTTAGATTTTGTTTTAATTAGGCTCAGGGTACAGGCCTCATTACGACTAATGTGGCTTTTATGTGGGATTCTAAAGAAAAAATAAATCCAGGAATCTCCTATTGAAGATATTAAAGAAGATATTATTAGCAATGCATTTGGTCTAACAGACTTTGAACACCAAACAACACAGATTATAATTAACGTCACTACAGTCTCTCCTTAAAACATACTAACAATATAGCTAATTAGCAATATGTCCTCATTTGGAGCTGGACATCTGCACATTATTATCGACAATGCTTGTTTCCTTTTTCCAGATTAAAGGAAACCATAGTGCGCCCAGGCACATGGCTCTACTCCTTCCACATTAAAATGCTCTGTTTTCTTCTACCCATGATAAACATAGTGGGGGTTTTATCTGTGCTGGGCATCGATTTTGTTTGGAACACTTCCACCGTCTAAAAATAAATTCAAGAAGGCCACTAGTGAGATTTCAAAGGAAAAGCAAAAGTTTTTCCATTTGGGGAGATAAAAGAACAAAGAGCACATCGATTATCTTCATACATGGTTGAGGAGTGAGTCCTCCCAGGAAGAGAAACCAAGAGAACAAATCAAATGAGTTTCAGTTCTTAACATCTGTTTTCTTGAGGAGCACACCTATCCTTGGTGCTCAGGAACAGGGAAGAAGATTGTCACTCTGGGCATAGCAGCAGGAGTGGGGAAGGTTTTCTGTGCGGTGTTAGGAAGAGGTAACTGGGATCTATCAGGGAGAAAATAGAAATCATGAATACATGGATGCCACGGCTGTCCACCTTGTGGTCTTGTTCTGTCTGTGTATGATAGTGATCAATCCCCTTTGGAGAGCAGGAATAGAGCAAACACCAGTGGCTCCAGCAAGTGCACCAAGGTAACATCCTTTCAGAAACTATTCCTTGCAGAGGGGGTGTGGCCAGACACGTGTTTCAGTGCACTGGGGGACCCTGAACCCTGGAACCCTGGAAACTAGGGACACAGGCACATCATGTTTCAAGAATGCAGTCGTGTGCAGTCCCAGTGGGGACCAATGGAACTTTCTGTTGAAAGCCTGACTAATAGCTAAGGAATCTCTCATTATGATGGTAGAATGTATCTTGAGGATGTTTACTTTAAGGCATGGGAGTGACCTTGCTTATGATCTCAGGCGATGTTTCAGAAGAGAAGAAGTCAATGTGCTGCAGTTGTGCAGGGAGCTGGCTCTGTAGAGGAGGGGCTCCCGCCCTTGGGCATCTTTCCTAATGAAGGCTCTTGGGGCCACCCAACGAAATGAAAGTCAGCACTTTGCTGGTTCATCCTGAATACTTTGTAACTTGCTTTGATCTTGAAACCGGATTACTAGTGATTTTTCAAGTAGTACTTTCTCCACTGCTGGCAAGGAAAACAGAGGGATAACTTTCCAGGGCCCATTTCATTTATGTCCTATTAAACTAAAGAATTAACTAAACTAAAGCTCAAATTATTCTTTCAAGTCTAAGATACAAGACTGGAGAGCCAATTTGGAAAAAAAAATATCCACTCATCATTTAAAACAGTCCTGTGAATGTAAAGAGATAGAGAAATTATATTTTCCAGAATTATTCTCAGAGGGGAGGTGGAAGTGGACTTGTTTAGAAAGAACACTTTGATAAATGCCTTGCCAAGGGCTATAAGGGACAGACCAGTGCTGGCCACCAGGGGGCTTCAGTCCCTGTTCTTTGGCCACATTAGAGCTCAACATCCTCTGTGAGTCAACTCTGCAATATTTAATCAGTATGGATTAACAGTAATTTTTCAAGTTGTGTGTTCTCTATTCTTGGCAAAGAAAACAGAGTGGTGATTATTGAGGACTCATTTTCATGGCTCAGTTTTAAGAGGGCCATCAGCGTGCTTAATAGGCCCAACTCTCTAAATCCTCCCTTGACCAGAAAAACAGGATGTCCAATGGACAAGGAAACCCAGGAGGTGAACACTTCCTGCAGTGGCTCTGTGTCCCCCTATGTGAAATGAGGGGACCCAAGTCCCAGGTGACGGCTGGTGCTTTGCTTTGGGAGGGAGACCAGGAAGGCAGATGCATGGGATACAGAGTTCAGAGGCTGAGGCCTGGGGTGGGCTTGGCTTGGGGAATCTGCCCAGTGATTATTCAAACTAAGGAGATAGAGTCTTCTAGATGTCAAAACTCAAACCTTTCATTGAAATCTTCCACAGAGATTGAGTCATTCCAAAATAGTTTTGAAAGGGAACTGGATCTAATCCTTGGAATCCGAAAAAAGGGTCCACGGTACTGTGTCAGGGCCTGGAGCAGGAGTTAGGAGGCTTAGATCTGGGTCCCAGCACAGCCTCCCATTAGTTGTGTGACTTTTGTTAGGTCACTGTACCTCTGTACTTGTGGTGGAGAGGTCTAAAAATATCCACAACTCTTCCTTTAAATATCCATTCCATGGGCAGCTGTCTCCCATACAAACCTTGAACTTGGCCGTGATACTTATTGTGACCAAAGGGAGACAACAGAGATTTGAAAAGTGCTTGCACTTTGGGGCTTGCTGGTTTTCTTGCTCCCTGGAATCTCTGAAGAAGCCTGAGCTTGCCTGGTCAATGGTGAGAGAAAAGTGGAGCAAAGGCCATCTATCCTACACCAATCAGCAGGCCAATGGCCAGTCACTCAACTGGAATTCATCCAGGACTGTCCAGCCCCAGCTGGGCCAACTCAGATGAGAAGAGCTGAGTCAGAGAATCATGAGAAATAATAAAGGTTTGTGCTTTTAAGATTATGGAGTCAAAATGGTTTGTTACACAGCCCAAAGCTAGCTGCTACAAAACTCAGTTAGTTCTTATATAAAATGCTCTTGGGTAAGTTAGCATGAGAGCTGCACAAAACCTCCGTCAAGCACATTTGATGCCTTTGAGCTGGAATCCTTAAGGGGTACTTGTTCTGGAGAAATTCCATTACAGCAGTTTTTACAAGGCCTTGTTGAAATGCTGAAAACAACCAATCAGATCAAAGGATGGAGATTGAGCATGCTACTTTCAAAGATTAGAATGCATCCTTTCTCCTATCCTGCTACCTGCTAACTCAAAACTGGGTAAAATCTGTTGGAAAATTCCAACCCCTGCCTGCTACTTTCTTCATTTACATGGACTTCTTTGTTAATGACTCCACACAGCCAGTTTTTCAAAGGTTCAGACCTGAGACTTGACAGTTTCCCTTTACACTTTCACGATGCACCTATACAGCTGCGGGCTGCCAGGAACTAGTGTTTACGAGGGGGCTCCCCACCGACACTATAAATATTTATGGGCTATCATAGACCAACGATGGCCTCAGGTAAAGAGAAAGCTCTAAGCTACAAGGACAATTCCATTTCCCACCTGCTTCTCAGGATCATTCTTATTTGGACTGCTGTTCTGTTCTCTTCCAGGGAAACAGTTTAGTCCCTGCCTGGAGAACTGGCAGCTAATGAAATTATAAGACCTTGACATATTTTGGCTTACCCTTCTCTATAAATGACTAGGATGTTTATTTCATTCATGGATTCATTGAACAAACACTTCTAGGTATTTAACATATATTTGGTACAGTGCTAGGGAGACAGTTCCAATACAACATGGCCTGGTTATCCAAAACTTAATTTTATCAAATGATTCCAAACTTGGAAATGAAACAAAAAGATTACTGAAATTTCACCAGTTCATCCTGGGAACGTTATGACTCACCTGCCCAAGATTACTTAATTCTCTAGGAGAATGTATGTTTGTTTGCCTTATTTTTTTTTTTTACTGTTATGTCCCAGATTATAAATTACATGTTGACTTGTAGACTTTTCACCCTGTAGAAATGCAAATGATTTTGGTCTGGTGCAAACAGTAACTCAGAGTTCACTGTTTGCTGTTACAGGGCATTAACCAATTTTCTTGTATCTAAACATTTACTTCACCATGCTCTGAACTAACACTAGCATCCTTCCACTTTCCTCATTAATTAAAGGAATCTTTGACATATGTTTATTTTATGTTGCCACAGGACTCATGGGTTTACCAATTTCTGGGCAAAGTGGCTAAAAACCACCAAGGGCACTCCAGTGTCCCAGAATAGTAAGGCCAGGGGGATCTTAAACCCCAGACCTACAGGTGCAAAGAAAAGGGGAGGTCACTGCTACCCCAGAGCGAGGAGAGAATTGTACATCTGTGTAAACTGAAACGGAGCCTTGGAAGGGTCACAAAGTACCACAACTTCCTTGTCCTCTTCCTCTCAGCTTTGCTGTATTTAACACTGGCAAAATCCAATCAGAAGCTAGAGGGCAAGGGAGCCTTTCAATGTAATACGTGAAGATCAGGTGCCCAAGTAATAAATTAAGATGGAAAAGGGTCAAAAATGGATCTAGAGATGTAAATAGAAGATTTGGGGGAAAAAAGGACATGTTCGGAAAAATAACAGCTATCACACATGCCAGGCACTGTGTGCTAAATCTAATCATCACCGCATCCACGTGGTAGCCATGCACACCCATATTTCACAGAAAAAGCGCACTGAGAAGCCACTCCCTAGAAAACGGGCTGCATGGTGCCCCTTCCACTGCACTGTGTTGTCCTCATTTCTCCGCTAGAGGTGGTGCCTAGCAGAGGACGGTCTGCAGCTACTTTGAGTTCCCAGCCTCCCCCGAAGGTAGCCTTCATCTGCAGTAACAGCAAAAGAAGGCTGTCCCAAGAACACTGGCTGCACCACACTCTCGCTTTAGTTCTCAGCTCAGCTCCCCACCCAGTTCGGTAGGGGTACACCTCGCCCCATCTTCTTTTGAAAACATCTAAATACCAGTCCAGCTTGAGGATGCTTGACTTGGGCCATCATCCGATGACTTCATGGGGTACATTGTATCTGGTCAGCAAAAGCGGCGGATAGGAGGAGATGACATAAAACAGAGGATGTCTAACCCATGAGGGAAGAAGACAGGAAATGTTCCATATGTACACATGTCCTTCATGCAGACATGAGAAGGGTGCTCAGTGGGCCAGATGAGAAAGAGAACAGAGAATGTAGGTCACAAAGAACCCGGCCCCAAACATGTGTTGCTCTTGATGCAGGCAGATGAGGATCATCACATTCTTCCTCAGACCTCCTAAACACGTGAGAGTGAGTTTTAAAATGACAGGGCCCCAAGTAGACACTGACAGTGAAATATAGAAGTAAAATGTGCACATAAAACACCTAGGATGAATTACTTTACAGCAAAGAGAATGAACAAAACCTGTAACTACCTTCATAACATCAATGCATTGCACCAATGTAATACTGAGTAAAGGAAGCTAGATACAGAAATTGCTTCTGACTTAAGAGTCTGTATAAAAACTTCTAAAGCAAAGCTAAGCAATGATGTTAGAAGTCATGACAGCAGATGCCTGCTAATGACAATGCGGGAGCTCTTGGGAGGCTCCTGGACACCTGCCGCATTTGTTTCTTGACTTGGGAGCTGGTCCACAGGTGTGTTCACCTCGTGAAAATCCATTGAACTGTACCCACATCATTGACTGCCCTTTACATGTATATAAGTTACTTATATACGGAACCTAAACAACTACCAAAAACATAGAAGAGAATAAACAAGGAATCCTACAGAAATGATGTCACAGACAATCTCTTAAAGATGCCAAGCTTCTCTGTGAGTGTTATTTTGCTTTTGAACAATAAAAGGTGCAAAGAAGTACAATTGTTTTTAAAAGAGAGCCTTCAGCTGGAGGTGCAGTTGTTGGAGCACTTGCCTAGCATGCACAAGCCTTGGGGGTAGATGACCAGTCTGTAAAAAATAAATACATGAGGTACTTCACCTGGTGCCTGCTACTTTTCTGGAAGCTACCTGTAAAATGGGCGGTATCTGGAGAAAATTCTCTTCTTTCTTTCATCATTCTGTTCTCATAAGCCTTCCCTGATACTCTTGTATTCTTATATTTTCTCTTCAATGTTTCTGCCCCCCAGGCCAGCTATAGTCTCGCTTAGTAGTAACCATACCTTCACCTCCACTCTTTTCAAATGTCTTCTCTCTGCCAGCTTTGTTCAAACATGTTTCACGTAAAATTCCAATCAACTGGCTCTCAAAGATTAGATGGGAATAACAATCATCTTCATTGTACAGATGACAAAATCGGAAGTTGGAGTCCAATCAAAATTGTCCATCTCATGAGAGGGTCCAGCAGGGGATTAGATCAAGTGGAGTCTGGCCCACTGTGGAGAGCTGAAGGCGTTGATGCTGGACCAGCTGGACACAGAAGGCTGCCTGTGTTGGAGGAAGTTCTGGGGAACAGAGACCTCTTCCAAAAACCCCCGTGTAAAGAATGGTCAGAATGCAGAGAAGGGTTAGACTGCCAGTTGCTGGCCTCTGCTTGATAAAAGGCTCACCTTCTGATGGAGGGCAGTGTTCTAGTCATTTAAGTTGTAAAGCTGTTTTCATTTCTGTGATCCCCTATTAAAATGCACCTCGGTCTGAGGATAGTCCCACCAGATGTGCCTGGCAGGAAAAGGGCAAAGGTGAGTTTTGGGATCCAATTCACCATTTTTACAAAACACAATTCAGAGAATCATTGAGGAGGAGGGACTACATGACCCTTCACACAAGATGCAGGGTTTTGAATCCCCAGCCTAGCCCATTCTTGGCTGCATGTATGGCATTGCCTGGTTGTTCTCCGTGATTCCCCATGTGTGTATCGCAAGTTGGTTTTTCCTTCTTTGTACTTGTAATCCAGCCAACAAATCCAAACCTCACTAAATATGCTTTGGATAGATGGAAGGATGAATGAATGAACAAATCTCATAGTTTGGTAAGCATGGGCACAGTTGATGCCCTGTGATTTCTTAAGGCTTTCATGTGTGTCCCAGTTTTTGCCTGGAACAAAGTAGTCTGGCAGGGGTAGGTATGGACTGAACTTCAGACCGAAGGAAGGGATCTGTCTTTCTGGAGGAATGCCTTGTTATAATTTATACACCATTCATAGATTCCTTGTGGTAGACTTGCCTCTGTCTTGACCACTGGAAAAGCCAATAAGCCTTTGCTTACCCACACGGAAACCTCCTATGCATCTTTAAAACACTGTTTGGATAAACTCATCTTTGAAGTCTTCCTAGATCCTCGATGGAATCAATCCTTCCTTACTCTGCATTATCTCAGTGCCTTATATCTGATTCTGTTCTTGTATTCATTTTTCGTCCCATTTCTTGCTAAAAAGACACACAATTAGTGATGAAACTGTAAATTCAGCTGCACAAGAGGTAAAATATTTTAGCTGTGTGAGCACCTTTAAGTCCATTCATGTCTGTTAACCGCAAAAAGGGCATTTTCACCATTTCCCCAATTCCTTTCTTCTTAGACCATCTTGGTCTAGGCCATCATCATCTCTCTCTTTCATTTTTCAAGCCTCTTTAAAGTAAAACATGCATTCAAAAGACATAGAAAAATATATTTGCATACATAAATATGTACTTACAAATAGGTACATACATGTGCACATAATATATACACATATTTATATATACAGGTATGTCTGTGTTTTATTTTGATCTCTAGTCTAATTGTTAATGTAGTTTTAAGATATCTGACGTAGTTCATTGTTTTGTTAGCTAAGATCCTAGAAAAGCTGAGGAAAAGGCTGTTATCACCCTAACACAGGTATTCTCAAAACAGCGTCAGCATCACCAAGGAATGTGTTCAAATGCTTATTCTGAGGCTCCTGTAGAATTAGGCTCTGGGTGGGGCCCATCAGTCAGGGTTTTGAGACATCCTTGGGTTATTCTTCCACAGCCTCACCTCTGGGACAGTCTGTCCCATCCTGGAGAAGATGAGGAACAGGTGGCCAGCAGAGGTCAGGGTCACTTCAGCAAAGGGAAATGATGGACAGGAAATGAAGGGCTCTCAAACAGTTAATCTATCTGATAACAGCAGGTGAGCTCCAAGGCCTGGGGAGACCTTCAACCTACTGCTCTGGGATTCCTGTATGACGGGGATGCTGCAAGAAGAAGAGTAGAGTTCCTCACACCCCTGGGTTCCTGGATGAAGGAGGTTGCTCAATGGGTCAAGTGGCATTAGAGAACAACATGTGAGTTGCAAAGATTAAAACTTCCAAAGATGGAGCATGAACAGTAAAACTGGACCCACTTCCTGCTTCTCCCTGGTGTCAATATCTTTGAATCTCCCCAGCACTGCCTATGTAGAAAGTGCCCCAAACAGACAGCCAGAGGGCCTCCCTTATGGAGTGTCTGGCTCTAAGCCTGATAGGTCCATAGGGAAGACAAGCTTGGGTCCACCTTGGCTGATGGCTGCTGTAACAGATCAAGTGAGATCTGAGAGGGTTCTAGGTGCCTCAGGTAAGACAGAGGCACCCAGCAGGTTATGAGGGAAGTGGGTAGAAATCACATGGCAGACAGGGCAGAGAGTTGGAGAAAGAACAAGTTTCTTGCAGATGTCCCAAATGCCAAACGACTATCACCATGGTTTGGAGACAGTTCCTCTTTAAAACTGAGCACTTCCTGGTGCCTCAAAGCACTCCCAACACAAATCTATCAGCAAGGGTAAATCTCAGACTTCCCAACATCTCACTGGTGGAGTCCTAGGAGATTAAAACAATGATTCAAGTATGAAAGTGAAGAAGGAGAATCTGTGTTCCCAGCACATGCACCACAGCCACCATCCAAGCCAAATATTCCTTACTCCAAAGGAAAAATAAATCCCCGAGCAGCACTGATTCACCAACTCCCCTGAACACTTGTTCCTCATTCTTCCAGGGAGATCTTCCAGAAAACCCAGGTCCAATGGTTTCATCCATACCTGCATGTCTGAAGGAGCCAAATAGGGCCAAATTCTGCCAAGAATCTCATGCAGAAAATGTTCTTGTCAAACCAATCACACAGGCCCCAACTAGAAAGCTCAGGTAGCAAACAGAACTTCGCTTTCCTCTAGCAAATTTGTACGCCTTGCCCTGTGAAAAGACCATTTGCTGGCTTCAGCTTGGACTCTCCCACTTATCCCTAAATGGCTTTTTAGATAGAGCCAAACTCATTTTTTACCAAAGTCCTGGGTATTCAGTTACTAAGAGTCCAACTCCTAGCTCCAAATACTCACCCTCCCCAGTGGTCTACAGAAAAGTCACAGTAAGCAAAAAGTTCTCCAACATGGCCTGTTATACACACTTATGAATGGCTTCTTTCAAAATCCTCACTTTTGAAAGCAGGCTTGAGAAGGTCAGAAGATAGAGCTTGTTACAAGTGAATTTGCTTGCTCTTTGACCAAAGGAAATATGTCTCTGGCTTTTCAAAGGAGAAAGAACATTTTGTGATCTCTGCCTCCCACCTCCCAGGCTGGTCTCCTCACACCCTGCGCCTTGCTTTCTCTCACACCAGGTTATGAGCTCAGGCCTTGAGCTCAGCTAAGAGAAGATCCCATTCTTTGGAATTCCACCCCTTCCCCAAAGTGGAATTTCTTCAGTTCCAGGTCTTGAACAAAGATTCCACGTCGCATGTTTGATCTCTTCACGCTCCATTTTCATTAGTCCTTCACACTCTCCATCACTTGGAGAAATACAAACAGCACGGTTCAGTTTCAAGGTTAAGAACTGACAGTCTCCATAAACATTTTTACAATGAAGGCTGACTTATCCACTGCCAGAACTGGGGTGAGACGGAATGGAGGCAGAAAGTAGGAGTAGAAACCTTCAGTGTTGGAACCCAGAAACAAGTGCTGCCCATGTAACTCTGGGTGAGAGGCACTCCCAGTGATTTGCTGGTAAAGAATTACCGGGTTGATCCATCCTCAAGTAATTGACATGTTACAGGAAGGGATAGAGAAACCCAGGTGCAGAGGAGCTCAGCTGTAAGTTCTTCATTTATGGAAAATATAAAACAATCAACTTCTTAAATTTGAGATCTACAGGTTGTATTAAAAGTGGTCCAGATAAAAATCATCACAACAAAATCATTCTCAGGACATCTCAAGGAGGGAGTAGCAAGGAGGTAAAATAGACAGGGCAACGAGAACCTAAAACTGGAGCCACGTTCCATGCTAAACCATCCAAAATATTTAACAGCTGAAATCACCTAATTAGCTGGGACTCATTTTGATGGTGTGTGGGCAGATGAGCTGCAGGACTTTTTAAATTATTCACTTCACATTCATAATCACTAGGAGCCAGTACTCTGTTGCAAGGGCTGGGAATTCAGTGGAGATGAAGACAGGCATGGTCCTGACCCCCACAGAGCTCACAGGCCACACCAAACCTTGGTATATGTCTGACACTCGGCTTACACACTGGACTATTTAAATCAGGGTGCTGGGTCAATAAGTAGGTGCTCATATTTTTTTTTTAAATCCCCAGAAGATTTTAATATGCAACAAAGTTTGGAAACCACTTGACAATCTTAGCTGTGTTGCCGTGATTCACCCAATCAGTGAGTGCCAGAGCCTTGCCTCTGATTCACTTTCAGTAGCTTCTTTTCTGCTTTGCTTTCTAAAACTCTACAAGCCCACAAGGACCTCATGCAAATGTCTTCAGCACAAGTGGGAAAATCTCTGCAAACTTAATCTATGGTAGGTTTTCCTAACTGATGGTACCCAATTGCATCACTCAAAGCTGGCAGAGGGAGCTTTTTATTTCAGACCCTAAATCTGGACATACTCCCCAGCAACTTATCTGATAATGGTATAACATATTTGAAATCCAGGACATCTTAGAAACCCCAATCCTCCTCCTCCTGTGTCCATAAGGCCATTTCATAGCATAAATCCTGGGAGCAGACTCCCACCAAGTTTAAAGCTCCAGATTCTTTGTTAAGGTAGAAAAGGAGAACATATTTGATAGCCTTTCCTTCTGTTTTCTCAGAGCTTTCCTATCCAATTCCCCATCATGCGATCAATGGGAATTCATTCTAGACTTTCTTGGGCCTACTCTTGGGTTTTTGTCTATTTAGAAAGGGTACATTAAGCCTTTTCTGGAAGGCCCCAGGAAATTTTGAGAAATGAGAATAAAGGAAAAAGAAAGAGGAAGGGAGCCTGTCTTGAAGCTATGAGGAACACGCCCGAAAAAGACAACAACACAAAACCCAGTGAACCCTGGGAAAGTGTTTCAGGACAAGGACTTCTCTTTGCTTCCCTTTGCATGTTCCGCTGGGAGAAGTGGTCCCCATTCAAACCACCCGAGCCTGCCAGTTGGCCAACCGAACAGCATTCCACTGCAGAGATTAAAACCAACTTTATGATTGTGGTGCAAATAATAAAGAGCCTGGCAGGATCTCCTTCCAGAATGAAAGCTCATTTATTTTCTGAGGTGTATAATTTGGTCGTAAATGTTCCCTTTGGGCCAAAACATCCCCGATTAGGTTTTTGCCTGGAACACATCACTACTTTGCTGGGGAAAAATGGACTCCATGTGTCCTACCATGTCTGTCCATGGTGGGGCACAAGGTGTTTGAGTTAGCTTGCCCTTGCTTCACATTGGGTGGCAGCCGTCTGCTGGGCAGAACTGTGGGCACAAAGGCAGGAGAGGCTGGGCTTGGACTGGCTGCATCAGCTTGCCAACCCTCACCCATCTGTGAAATGGGGAGGCTTGCACAGACCCTCACTCACACCTGCTTTTAGTATCGTGCAGTGGTGGGTGGAGAAAATGGATGATCATGCTCCATGTAAGACTTGGCTTTTCTACCAGGTCTTTGTGTCCTTATTTTGTTTATCTTTTCAAAAATCATCCTTAAAAAAACCCATCCAGCAATGACTAATATTTAGATAAAAACAAAGCCAGATTCTTTTCAAGGCTCCTGAGACGACCACAAGTACTTAGGGCCAGAATTTGGCCCACGATGTTTTAGTCAGTCTCACTCAGACATAAACAACTCTTTCTCCTATACAAGCAGCTTAAGAAATAATTGCCCTTTCTATCATTTTTCATATTTATTGATTCTCTGACATCATACACCTTAGATTTGTCCTCCATTGGCATCTTCTGGTCAATTCAAAGTGGACGGTAGGTTTTTTCAAATAAAATATACTTATTGGCCTGTAAACATCAGGTCATGCAGAACAAAGAGATAACTGACGGAGTCCAGGGGATGGCATAAAAGTCATCCTGTGCCATCCCCTCAGGATAGTTCAGATTGCCACTCTCACATTTGGATTGGGGTGGACAGAAATGGAGAAACAAATTTAGCATGGTTCGGCCAGAGGATACGAAAGGAGCAGAAATGAGTGTTAAGAGCCCTGATTCAAGAGGGGAAGTTCAGTGGTCTTCCTTATCATGAAGTCACTTGCTAAGAGATGATGAGGTATGTTTTTGCTAAATGCAAGGGTTTCCTGCAATTGCAAATGCTGCATTAAAAAATCTTCTGATGGAGTATAGACAGCTCATGGCTGAAGTGAGTGATTCATCACTTTGTCACAAATATATCAAAACTTCCAGTTGGTGGTGGCTTCATACATGATCAACTTGTTTTTGGATAGTTACTGACTGCTAGATAACAGATCCCTAATTGAAGCAGAACAGCAAGAAATGCCCTTAAAGATGAATGAAGTGAAGAAATACCAGAGAATAAAGGATTTTGATAATTTGTGCACAAAGAAATGCACTAATATAAAACAAGCATCCACAGCATCAGTCTCCAAGTAACCTGTTGGCTGTAGCTATGTCCTTCAGCATTTTTGGCTGCTGCCATTGCCCATAGATCCCACCGGGAATGTGGAAAACTGGCCTTACACAGCATTTGGAAACCACAATATTGACACATGATGAACAAGACATACAGGAAAATCTGTCTTTCTTTGGTATCAGACCCTCAAAAGCAAGGGATTCTGATGGTTCCTGTTGCATGAATGTCACTTTTGCACTGTGGTTAGAGAATTTTATTCAAGGACACACACATCATGCCAAGATAAAAGAGAAACCAAGATCTGACTTCTCTTTGAAAACCATAATTTCCTATTCCACTACCTTGTGTCAATACATCTGAGCCTGTGAGGCTGTAAGTCACTTCCTGTTGCGGTCAAGTTTCATCTCCTTTATGAAGCTTTCAGTACTTCTCATAAGTCCCAGGTGCAAACATGACTTGGCTGAAAGTCACTTTGAATTCAGAATATTGCCTACGGAAGTCTGGACAGTGAGTTTTGAAGAATGCTTGTCTCTTATTTAAACACACATACACAGTACTTTGCTGAGAGAAATGCTTTTGGTTCCAGCCACAGCAACCGGCAAAGGTGTTCTGGATCCGCAGAACCTTCTGGATCTATTGTACCTCCGAGCTGCATGATTGCATCCTCATGGGGTCAGATGGCAATCAGGGCACAGATAGACACACAGACACTTAAAAACATGATGTTTCCTGGTACTGTTTCTTTAATTTGAAAAAGTTAATTTGCAGAGGAACAACACATTGTGAACTTAAGCTCTCTCTATGCCTTTGAAGCTCTTTTTTCTTAATTTTAAAAATGCTGTCCCACTCTATCCTTTCCCCTGGAAGAACAGTTTAAAAAATACTGGTGAGGTAATTTATTACAATGCAGGGGTTATTCAGTCACTTTGAGTTGTCTCATTAAATATCTAGTACAGTTTTACATATGGTGGCTTTACATTTAAAAGGAAAAAGCTCAGGCAGACAGGGATGGAGGACTTTAAAGCAGCAGCTTGCTTCTTACAGGCCAGGGTGTTGGGAGTTTGGATGAAGCCTTAGAACTCAGGAAATTAATCAGGGCTCTGCCACTATCTGATGTCTGGAAAGCAATTAAATCTTCTGGGTCTCAGTTTTCTCAACTACCAGATAAAGATGGTGTCTACTTGGTTTTCCTAAATGTGGTGAAGGTATTTCGGAAAGCACAATACTTCCTGACACTCCAGATTGCATTGAACACTTGCCATATGTAACGAAGGGGCTACACTGCCTGCTCTGTGGCACAAGAGAAGTAAGCTAGTAACCCTGCTCTTAAGACTCTCCATCTGCTTTGCAGGCAGAGTGGGAGTAGGGGTGGGTACACTCAGACGGTTATACAGGATGAAGAATGTAATAATCGCCAAATGGATGTGCATTGCAAGTGGCTTCAGGAATGAGCCAGTCTGCAGCTCAGCGGTTCATAGAAAATCTACAATTTTACAACTGGGAAAAGGAGGAAGACATGGTTAGCCAAGGGAGTAGCATGAACTAAGAGGCAAAAGAGTAAGAGGACGGCAGAAGAACAGTGAACATCCCATCTGGCTGTAGATGATGACAAGACCACGGTGAAGGGAGGAGCTGGCTAATCTCAGAAACAGAGCTCCTCTAAACCTTGTGGAAGCAAGGAATAGGGAGCCATTGGACATTCTTGAGCAACAATTTCAAAGATGAAACTAGGCATTACATTTTGAATGGAGAAGGCAAAACCTAGGAATTAAAGTAGCAAATCTGGAAAAGGAAGGATCCAGGCAACCACCCCAGAAAGTGCAGAGCAACTGTCAGGACTGCAGCGCACAAGAATGGCCAGATATTTAGTTAGTGGCAGCCTCTGAAATGGCCCTCAGTGACCCAGTCTCCAAGAATGCACACACAGACCAGGGCATCCCTGCCTTAGTGTGGGATGGAGTAAGTGACTTCCTTTTAATGAACAGGACATGACAAAAGTGGTGGAATGTCACTGGGACTAAATTACAAAAGATGATGAACTTTGTCTTGCTCACATTTTCTGGTTGGATTCACTTATTTGTTCCGGGTGGGGGAAAATAAGTGCCGTCTTGTGAGCTGTTCAGCGGAGAGGCCCACAGGACAAGGACCTGAGGGCTTTCCTCAGCAAAGAACCCAGGAAAAACTGAATCCTAGCAGTAGCAGGACACTGATCCTCCATCAGCATGTCCTTGAAACAATGGTATTCCTGGATGATAGCTGAATTTTGTCTGGAAGAGACCATGGGCTACAGGCTTCAGCTAAGCCATGTGTGATTCCCTGACCCTTGGAAATTCTGAGATGATAAACATGGTTCTTTTCTGCTGTTAAATTATGGGGATCATTTGTTACACAGCAATAGGTAACTAACGCAAGGGGGACATTATTTTACTAACATGGACATAGCAGAGAACGAATGCTTTTTGAGATTCAAATCCCAGAATTATGGCCCAGAGTTGTATATAATTTCTTCTAGGCTTTACTGATTTTATGAACTTTTCATAAAAAGCTATCTGACCACTTTTTTATTTCACTGTTTCCTAGAGATGATTAAAGAAACAGCATTTGATTTTCAATTTCAAATGACTCCGGGGCACCCCAATAGAAAATCAGCTGATTAGTAATGCCACACACCCAAGCCAAAGCAGCTTCTTCAGAATGTGACACTTGGGAGAAATGCTTCATTCCTGTATACATCTTCATGTATGACTCTGCCTTGGGGATTTGCTTCTAAGGAAGTGGGGAAGTTATACCCTCTTCGTATATGATGAGCCATCCTACAAATGCATTAGCAGCACCAAAGTTCCTAAGTGACAGCTAACAAAAAACTCACTCAAGGGATTTCTTTCAGGAAGCCACATTCTCTCTTCCTTTATGCCAAGCTGGGGAGTTGTACAGCAAAAACGAATACCCTGCCTGTGAACTGTGGAATAAGCCTCCATGTGAACTCCCTTTAACCTGTTTTTATATTCAATGTGACTACTTACAATTAAATTCTTCTCACCAATCTTCTCACTGTGCAAAAAATAATTACAAAACCACCTTATCATGTAACTTGTAGGACTTGAGGGTACATGGTGTCCAAACAAGAACCACAGTCTGTTTTCATTAGCTTGGACTTACCACAGTGGTAAGAAGATCCTCCTTCCTTTGGCCTGACACCTGCTGAAACCTGGGCTGGACACAGTGCTGCCACAGGTAAGCCAGTGTGAGGTTAGGTGTTCTGCATCAAGACTCCTGTTTCTACAGTCTTTTAATTCAACCTTTGAAAGTGCAAGCAGACCTCTGCATTTTATCCAAGGTTGAGGCAAATTTTCTCTCTGTCTGGATTTGCCCTGCTGGTGTTCAGTGAAAGAGAAGACAGCAAAGTATGCTGCTTGTGTTTGCCTGTTACCTTTCTAAACCAGCTTTACGCTGTAGATCAATCAGAAATGCCCACACTGCAGAAGGCAGTCCCTTCTCCAACCACTGTGAGCACAAACAAATGTAAGATCTGGATAAAGGAGAAAGAAGCCCATCTTCCCTTCAAATGTCTAAATAGTTGACAGAAATCGTGGCTACTTCTCATGGTCTGTGGTAGCTAATCTTGTTTATCAACTTGATTGGTTTAAGAGATGCTTAGGAGGGGCGTGACTTAGGGACTATTTGGTCCCTGGGCCCTCTTGTCTGGCCCTTCCTCTATGCTCTGCTTCCTGGCTACTGTGAGGTGAGCTTTCCTATGCTGTGCCTTTCTGCTGCGATATTTCTGCTCAGAACCAGCTGCCCATGGTCTGAAACCTCTGCGTTGAGAGACAAGACAATGCTCTTCTCCTTAAAACCGAGTGTAAGGCATGATCAAAACACATAGTGAATGTTTAAATTAAACGTATTTATTACAGTAAAAGATGCATTGCCATTAGTCCCCCTCAAAATACTTCCCTTCTCTTCAAACGTACTTGTTCCATCGTTCTTGCCACTTACTGAAGTTGTCCTGAGAGTTCGTGGTGGTGCTCATTGGGTTTGGCTACCTCAGTGTCCTGAACTGACTCCACACATTCACCTTTCATGGTCATTTTGACTTTGGGGAAGAGCCAGATATCACATGGTGCTAAATCTGGTGAGAAAGTTGTACGAGGGCACACCACAATATTTTTATGAGCCTGCCTTTCCTGTGAATGTCACTAGTATCCTCCATATTTTTTATCACACCTCATAAAGACACTCAGGAAAGAGGACTTCCAGAACTGCATCAGAAAATGGCAAGAATAAGATAAGTGTATTTGAAGCAAAAAGGAGTATTTTCAGTGGCATTAATGGCAATGGTGTCATTTACTGTAACGCATTTTAAGTTTAAAATTCACTGTATATTTTGATCATGCTTTGTATAGCAGATATTTTGTCCCACAATAGAAAGGTGACTAGTGTACCATCTTTAGACCTCTTGTTTTTATGTTCTTTCTTATTAGTGTCCCTTATCACCATCATTTTATTGCAACTCCCCTCAACCACCCCTGCTGCTTTTTCTCCCTCTCATCTATGTGACTGGCAAAACTTCAGTGGTGTTTGTACTCAGTAATTCAATTTCTCTATGTCAGTGGCCAAGAAGATGAGTGATGGAAAAAAACAAAATTGCCCAACTTGACAAAATTGCTTCATTTTAGATGCATGTTCTCAAACCTCAAATGAGAGGGTACTCAGCACTGACCCAAGATATAGCTACTCTTCCCCAAAGCCTTAATTCCTGTGGGTATCCAAGATGATTCTCTCATACCTTCCCTAGTCAAATCTCCTACTTGGGTTCTCGCCCTCACCTTGTATTCCAATGGTGAGACAGGACCCTAAGGTTGGTAACTCACATATTCCACCAGAGATCTGCACATCTGCCTGGCTTGCTTTCTTATGCTCCCATGGCACAAGCTTTCCTGCTTCCCTCAAAGGCCAATTCTTACACTTGGGCTTTTGCCATCTTGACCAGTTTACTCCTCAGCCCTCCTCTCTCAATACTGCCTCATTAATCTTACCCTTTCTACTGGATCATTTGCATAAGCATCCAAGATGCCTTGGTGTCTGATCTTAAATGAACCCAAAACTCTTCAGGACCCCATACTCATCTCTCTCTCCTCCATAGTAAAGGTTCCTTACTACCAGCAAATAATATATGGCCAAATGGAATGGATATTTCTGTTTTCATCTTTGCTCTCAGAGCAGCATTCAGTGGGGGTCCCCTCTCCTTAAGGCACACCTCCATGGTGCCTGCGACATCGTCATTCTTGCTTCTCTGGCTGCCACTTTGATCATGACGCCCATCTCAGCTCCCAGGCAATTTGACCGCTTCCCTGCCCATCGTCTTCACTTAGATGTCCCATTGGCATCTCATATTCTACATGTTTTATATAAACCCTCTGATGTGTACTCCCCTTTAAAAACTGAAAGCTGGGCTGGGGATATAGCTCAGTGGCATAAGTGCCTGCCTGGCAGGCACAAGGTCCTGAGTTCGATCTCTGGTACTGCAAAACAACAACAACAACAACAAACTGAAAGGCATTTTGACTCTTTGCTGTTTCCGAAATGCAAATATCAGCACACCTTGTTGTCTCTGTCCTAGAGCTGTGTCCTGCATATACTCACACCTCTCCACCTGGCTTCACATCCCATTGTCTCTTGCCTGACTGTGAACCTTTCTAACATGTCTGTGTCTCTGTCTCCATTCTATGCAAACCTGACTGAGCCATCACTCAAAATCCCTTCAGTGACCCCTTATTCATCAATCTCAGAGCAGTCAGCTTCTTTATCCTGTCTTAGAAAGTCCTTTTCCTGCAGGTTCATATGTCACTTTCTCTTGCACTCTATTCTCTGGTGTCTTTTCTATCTCTCAGTCAAGTCAAAGACCTTCCCATGGTGTCTTGTGTTTGTGCTTCTATCTGCTGACCCTGTTCTCCATCTAGTTCTCTGGTACTTTCTTATGCCCCAACTTGGACTCAAGTGTCGCTTTTCCATCAACTATTTCCTTAACCACCCTCTTTCAGTAACCTCCTATGTTCATTTTGTGTTTATGTTCTTCTATGTATACATCAAAATCTATAAAGATGACTTTCTACATGGATTATTCACAGTCTCTCTTTCTATAACATAAGCTTATTTTCTATTGAATCTCTGGTGTCTAGTTCAATGCCTGCTCACAATAGCTAGTTGATATGTACATGCTGAATGGATGAATGGAATTATGAAATGCCAACTATGTGGTTGGAAAATGCTATACTTTTATGTACATTATTTTATTTAGCTGCCTGGTTGTCTCTGAAATAAAAGACACACAATTCACGCTCATTTAATTACCTTTCAGCTCCTATAACAAGTAACAGCAACTGTAATATCACAGAATTTGGACATTTTGGTAATATATTTTGCTCTATTCTCTCCAGCTAAGTAGTATCATTAAAACTCCTAAGGTGGATGTTCAGAAATGTGGCTTCATCAAAGAGGACTGATTGTGCTTTCAGCCAACTCACATTCTGGTGCTGGCTCTATGATAAATGAATGGCATAGTCTGGGGAACATCCCTTTGTTTCTTCAGGTTTTGGATTCTTCACCAATGAAATGAGTAGTTGGAAAGCTTTCTTGGCAATAATAAAATTTGAGGAAATGTGTCTGTAGCCTTCCTTCTAAACAGAGTGCCTCCCAGAGTGTTGGGGGGTTGGGGCTCAGATGAAGCCTTGGTTTAACCCAGTGGGCACAGCTGCGGCTCCAAGCACTGGAGCACTTGTTATGTGCCCACGTATCCTGCTGATGCCAAGGGCGTTTCACTTAGACAGTTAGGACTAAGACTATGCTAAGCCTCTCGGCAGCATAGCCACCTCCACTCTGCCAGCAGCATGCACCTTCCCATGAATAACTGAGGAAAAGCTTTCCTCAAGTGTCAGGCAGGAGCCTGAAGATGACCTTCTGATGTCACTACAGGCTGAACACTGGAGGTTTTGTGGGTTCTGAGTTTTTATTTGAAAGGGAGCCTGAGTTGTCTAAAAACAGCCCCTCCCATCTGGGCAGGCTCCATCTCCCTGGCAGGTTTACTCGCAAGGCACACTGCATCCTAAAGGGCATGAAAAACACCAACCCAAAGGGATGAAGGACACATATAGGAGCTGTTAAAGGAAAGCGAATTGAATTAATGGTTTGAGCAATCTCAGAGCAACCATTCAGAGACCCTGAGAAAAGACCCAGGTAATGAGAGGGTGACTCTTTGAAACTGATTCCATCTCATTGCTTCCCCTTTTGTTCACACTACAGAGGTAGGAATCCTGCTCTTCTTGGTTGCACAGCACACAATTCTCCTCTTACTTATCACCCTGGGTCTGGTCTGGCCTGCTCTCTTTAGTTCCTCTGTATCCTCATTTATGAGCAAAATTAAGGCAAATAAAATTGATGTTCATTCTTGTGCTATTTCATCCCTTAGCATAGGGCTTGGCCTTAAAGAAGCAGCGAAAGATCCACTGTGGGGCCCGGGAGCCGCACTAGAGTGAGCTTCCAGGCAATCAGGCTACTGAGGAGCATCTGGGAGAGAACAGCTCTCTCTTCCAGGTACCTTACCAAGGGCCTGGCTCATTATTTCCACCCACTGTTCAGTATGTACGGCCACTCTCCTTGCCATTGCATGGTCCTCCAAATACTTGCAGTGCTTTCCAGTTGATGCTTCCTCCCTGGATTTATGTAACTTCATAGGTGTCTTTTGAGTTGAGCATTTTATTTCCATCACAGTCTCAGCAGGGGACTCTCAGTTGTCTCACATAGTTTGTGCATATTCCTGGATGGATCAATAAAGGGAGCAGAAGGAAAGAATCTGCTCAGCAGATAGGCTTTTCCCAGCCAAGTGTGGGGAGCTGAACCTTCCTATGGTGTTAGATTCCACAGCCCCTCTTAAAGATGCTCTCTCTTCCTCGTGCTGATTTCCTACCATGCCACATGATTATATCATGTGGATTGTTATATCATAAAGATAATTCTGTTCAGTTTGGAACAGGCAGGTAATTTTGCTTGTGGATGCCTCTTTGTTTATTACCCAGAGCAGGCTCTGTGTTAAGCCTAAGATATTCTCCAAGTTATAAGCAACTTTACTTTTATCCTCTCATGGAAAATTAGTAACACTTTTCACTTGCTGGTAGTCATAAAACAACCTTTGTTTTCTAATTCAGTTCTAGTACTTGCAAATGATAATAACTACATGAGATTTCCATACCAAGATTACGTGGAGTGGCTTCTGCATGGATGTTGGGGGCAGCATACAACTGATAGGTGAGTTTAGTTTGGCTTCAACCCTTAATAAATGTTCACTCCATAGAAGGGCAGCTCCAAGTAAGTTAATGAGTAGTGGGATCTGAACTGTGCCAGTTTGCTTGATTTCATTAGGGCTAAGAAGTAGACAGCCTTTCACTAATGACTTTCCCAAGACCTTGCAAAGCCTAGGGAAAGGGTTAGGGCATAAATATATAACTCAATTAGCCCCAAATAGCCACCATGTGGAGTGGAAAGCTCTCAAGCCAATGGCTGGACTACTAGGAGGGTGTGGGCATATGTAACCACAGTGATGTTTATTAAACGGAATGTCCGTCTTACAGCACTCTCAAAGGTATTCTTTTTTATCTTAAGTTATTGCTTTTCTTTATTGTACACGATGTCCTATAAAGAAGATATATGTCCACAATTGAGCTTTGAAAGAAGACCATGGGGCCAATTCCATTTAACGGGAATGAAGTCAAGCAGTAAATTTTGCTGGTCACTCTTTTCATACAGACTGTATCACAGCCAGCAGTTGGTCTTTGATGTCGTAACAATAGCACTGGCCCTAGAAGGCAGAAGAGCACCACCATAACACCAAAACTAGTCTGCGTTCATTGAAACTTGGAGAACAGTTTGAGGGTAGCATACATTAGGGAAGCCAAAGGGTGGGCTGCAGGGATGTGTGCTACCTTTCTTACTACAAAACAGGATCTCTTCTACATCATTCCCTCCTGCCTGCTGCATCTTTGCTGTATCTTTAGCTGAGTGTAAGTCACACAGAATGTGCACATATATAACTATGGTATCAGTTCAGTGGGATTTCACAATACCTGTGTGCCTGACACTCAGGTCAAAGACAGAACATACCCAGCACCTCAAGTGCCCTCAGGCCTTTCTTACTCGCTTCCTTGTCAAGATAATCAGTGTCCAATAGCACACTCATTTTTCCTGGTTTGATCTTTGTATACACACGATTATCCAGCAGGTACTCTCTTGTCCCAGGATTCTTTATCCTAAGTTTCATTTGTGAAACTATTTGCTGTGTGTAGTTATTGCTTCCTCATTCCCAGAATGCACTCTCACTGTCTAGTTAGAAGTGCTTCTAGTGGTAGGTATGTGGGCTGTTTCCATGTTGGGGCCATTTTAAATACTGATACTACTTCAAGCCTTTGAGAACATAGGTGAATATATTTCTGTTGGTTAGATAGCCAGGGTAGAATTGCTAAGTCAGTGGTATGTGTATATTTCATTTTAGTGATTCTTTTGGAAAAAGTTTTCCCATATATTTCTATCAATCCACATTCCCACTAGATTACTGAACATCCTCACCAACACTTGGTATCTCCAGGTTTTTTTTTTCAGTTGCATTTTAGTTGTATAATGTAATGATTTCACATTTTTAATGGTCATTCATTGTTTAAAAATTATTTTTGCTTTCTATTTTACCTGTCTACCCAGCCAATGATCACTTCTGTGACTACCACCAAATGCATAAACTATTTGTTAAAGCCAGAATAAGACTAGTCCTAACTCAACATCTGAGATACAAAGAAAGAAGAGATATTACAGATTGCTCCTAAAATGTGATGGAGTTCAGGAAGTTATGTTCAATAAGTGAAAGACATAGTACACTAAAACACAAAACAAAACAGAGCATAAACTGGTTTGAGGATCTACGTTAGTCATGGAAAACATAACCGAAAAGGTCTGGAATCAGAGTGGCCCTCAAGCTGATTAGATATTAGCAAGGTAATATCATAAGTGCATAACAAAAAGTGATACTACTTTTGAGAGGAGGACATGTTATAAAACCCTAAACACTTGCACCACAAAAGAGTATGAGAAAGTAAACTCTGTGGCCAACTGAGGAAAAAGAAAGTCTGATTAGTCACAAGAAAGAGATTCTTCTGGCCAGCAACTGTAATTAAAAAGTAGAATATACAACTCACAGAGCTTGTGGAATGCCTCCCTTCATGGGGCTGTTCCTTTGGTTGTGTCTGGGAAGGGGAAGTAGGAAAGAGTGTGCCTTCATTGGGGGACAGGGATGCAGGCGTTGCATTGTTAAAGGATCCCTTGAGGATGGTTAACATATCCGTGGTTGCGGTTCTATTCCTCACACGTAGTGCATGATTTTTAAGCAGTGAAAGGGTGATTATTCAGAGGCAAGATGGGAAGAGGTGGACATGTGTATCTTGACTCACAGAAACAACATTTAGTGAGGTGGAATCCTGTGCTGGCAAAGCAACTGTCAAAACAACTCTAAAACAAATCAAAACAACTCCACAGCCCATGGCCACTCTGGTGATTCCTGTTGGGTGGCTAACAGTCTGCACTGTCCTGATGTGCTAGAAGGTCAGCACACGGTAACGTTGTTTCAGCATACATCCTGGGCTAAGAATTAGAATGGCCACTTTTTAAAATGTTTCGTTTTTCTGTTTCCTGGAAATTGAATCTTACCACCATCAAACTTAACTTCTAACTCATTTGGGCTTAAAACTCAGACCAGATTCACAATGTAAGAGAAGCCTCAGGTAGAAGATCCCAAGCCCAACTCTGGTTTTCTTAATTTATTGTCAGACAGGGATTGAGGACAGGATGAAGAAAGAACTTTGAACTGCAGTAGCACAAAGGAATGAGGACAATTTTCCAACTTTTTTTCTTATCTAGCTCCCAAAGTTCATTCCCCACGTCACCCTCCATAGTGACCACCACCATCATTATTGCCACCACCACTTGCAGAACTGAATCCTGTGTTCGTCAGCTTTGCCATTGCTGGGACGCAATGCCTGACATGGGCAACTCAAAGGAAAAGGCGTTTAATTTAGCTCATGGTTTCAGGGGATTTAGTACATGGGTTAGCTGACTTCAAGGCTGGAGCATCATGGCAGAAGGCTTGACAAAGCCAAGCTGCTTAATAAATGGCAGCCAGGAGGCAGAATAGGGTAGTAGCACCAGAGACGAAGGGGTAAAAGGCCAAATGTCACACTCAAGGTCCTGCCTCTATGACCCACCCAGACCTACCCAGAAGTTTGATCTACCAATCCACATGGCAGCTCCCTAGCCAATCATGTTGACACAATCAAGCTCAACTGTCCCAAGTCCTATGTGATATATGTACTTTGGGCATTCTGAAAAAGAATAAAAATTGAAAAGGAGAATCATTTCCAAGGAGACTAGATCTCTCTTCTTCCTTCAGTTTTTAAAAATATATACTAGGTCACATAACTGATATTTTAATGATAAGATGTCACCCTGAAATTTAACCTCTAAATACACTGAAGTTTTCTAAAGGTGCCCCTTGGTTACTGTAAGTCTTAAACACAGTATGTAAGTGAGTCAAAAATAGTGCCTGATTTCTTAATGAGCTAATATAAAACTGACATACTAGCCTCACCAGTCTTCTAAATATTCCCCCAAGAGAAATAAAAGCACTTGTTCACACAAAGACTCAAACACAAATGATCAGAGCATGTTCATTTTAATAGCTCCCAAAGAAGAAACAACCTCAAGTGTTCTCCAGTGCTTCAGTGGATAAGTGTATTATAGATCCAGCAATATAATGGAAGACTAGCTAGCAATAAATAGGAGTAAATTCTCCATGTGCAAAGCAACAAGGATAAAACCTCAAAATCATTATGGTGAGAAAATAAGCCATATCATGCAACAGCATGCATTCTGTATAATTCCACTTGCACACAAATCTAGGAAATGCAAGACTAATCTATAGTGAGACAGGCAGATCCATAGTTGCCTTGAGATCCCTGCAGGTTACAAGGGCTACAAGGGGAGTTTTGGAAATGGCAGATTTATTGTCTTCATCGTGGGAAGTCTTTCACTGGTGTCAAATTGTGCATTTTAAATATATACAGTTCACGACTTATAAATTATATCTTAAAGAGTTATAGTAATAATGTGATTTCACCTCCCTCCTCATCATTCTCTCTAAAGAGCAGCTGTGAGCCCAAGTGGACTTTTCTTTTGTGTCACTGGCATAAATATGATAGCTGGACGTTGTAGGAGTTCAGTCAGCACCTACAGATGGGAGCTACAATATCATTTCCAGCTTCCCCACACCCTTTATCTAGATTCTAGCCACACTTTGTTATTTTTGAAAATAGATATGTGGTGTTCCGCAGGAAATGGCCTGGCCTATTGCATTCAAAGTCTATCTGCTTTTTCCAGGTCGCTGCTGTTAAATATCTGAGGGTTGGGGTGCTCCAAACTGCAAGTCTTGGAGCTCAGGAACTCAAACTTGGAGATGTAACTGTGCCATCCCATGGATCCTTCATCGCTGTGTCTTCCAGGGAGAACGAAGGTGTTGCTCTCTCATGGATGCTCAGCAGCCACACAGAATGTGCTATGCAAGATGACTGGGTGCTCATACGGGCATGGGTCAAGGTCAACAGGAAGAAGGGGTAGTTAACCTGTTGTTTTTACTTCTACTCAGTTTACAGAAATAACTTCCCAGTGACACAGGCTGGTCTGTGCTTGGGGAGTTGATGCTCAACTATTTTTCAAATCACTGTGGCCTCTGCCTTTTTTGGACACTAGGTGACAACCTCACAAATCTCTGAAAATTGCCCACTGTCACTCATCCTCTTCTGAAAGGTGAAATGCCTATGGGATCAGCTTCGCAGGAGAAAAAGGAACAGTTATATCTCCAAACAGCAGGAATGTGTAGTCATTGCCTAAACTCTATACATTTCCCCTTTCCCGACTGCTCTAGGAAGGCACAGGGTAGTGGATTTTGTTACTTCCTGCGGCACAACCCTTTCTGAGGCTACCAGACTTCATCATTATTCAAGGCAGCAGCAAGCAGCAAGTGTCTCAGAGAAAGTCTGCTGTGTACTTTTCTGGAGACTGTACACTGCTTCTACCGAGGGCAGCAGTCTTATCCCAGTGACTAACATCTGGGTTCTTCCAAAAGCAGACCTGAGACATCACCCAGACATGACCCCAGGGATTCCTTGTGGGGGAAGGGAAAGGAAGGCAGGGAAGAGAAAGAGCCATAAGGGTACAGGACTAAGCCAGTGACCAAGGTGAGCAGCAAGTGGTTAGTCCCAAGAGGAATGCTGAGCACAGTATGCAGCTTTATTAGCACAGGAATAGGTTTCACCTCTTGACTGATAGGTCACAGAAGGCAATAAATCAAATTTTATATATTTTATGTTGATATTCTTACAAAGTTCGTAGGAAAAGATTGTAACACAAGGTTCAAATAAGATGCAAAGCAAGGCCTGTTCTTTTTTAACAATATACTCATTTTCCATTTTTTTGGACTCATGGCATATGACCCAGGCATTATCTGATGCTTTTCTACCATCACATAAACAATCTCCTGTCTGGCGGATAGGTGGAGGTAGTTGGGCAGCCTTACCTGGTACAGAAGAAAAGGATTTCATCACTATCCTATCCTTTACTAGTCCCAAACTCTGATATGATGGTACAAAAGGAAGATGTCCTCAGAAGGTCAGAGCGGGGAGAAAAAAATCAAAGAAAACACTAAAATATTGTAAAATAAGAGGAATAAAAACAAGTTAAAGAAACTGAGATCATCAAATTTGGAGACCATAAAGGAACATTTACATAATTATCTACAACTCCTGCATGAGACAGCTTTTGAAAAGATTACAATCACCTGTTCGTGGGGGAAGTAGACATGAAATTAAGATGTGACCCAAAGGTTTTAAGAAGCATATCAAAACAAGAGTGTTCTCATACTGAATGTTGTTAAAAATACTTGTATGACACAGAGAGGATGTTTGGGGGGTTCATTTGGAGGCTTTCAAACCCAAACAGATTCTTCTCTAGTGAGTGGGTAGCTCTTGTGACATCTGAGGATGCCCTCCAAACTCAGATTTAAGTGCCTTTTAGATCATAGCTGGAAGGGAATGAATCATGTGCTGCCCAAGCAACACAATTTCTTGTTTATATCAAAGGAAATCATAATGTTTCAGTTCAAGGGGACCACTTTGTGTTTACCTCTTCCATCTCTAAGTTCCACTGGGAAAGCAAGAAAAATATGCAATCAGTTCAAAACAGAAGTGGAAAGCTCAGAAAGGTTCATTTAAAGACTAGGGAGATGTTCCTGGTAGATACAAAGCAAATAGAAATCAGTTGAAAATAAATCATTCCTAGCAGAGTTGCTAAAGTGAAACAGAGCTCTAAAAAGAGTGAGTCTCCCTAGAAGTGTCAGTCTCCCCACTAGATATTTACTCATAAGCAGTGAAAATGTACACAGAATTCCATACAAAATACTAACATGATCTCATTCATAATATGCTGAGAACTGTAAATAAACCAAACACCTACTGATGGCAAATGGATAAACAAAATTATGATATCATCGCACAATGGAATGCCACTCAGCAACAGAGAAATTAACTGATATGCACAACATAAAGGAATCTCAAACACATTACGTTGAGGGGAAGAAGCCAGACATACAGAAAAATTCAAAGTGTCAAAAATAGACCCAAATCCTTAAGATGTATCCATTTTGTTACATATAAACTATCAACTGTTTTTTGAATAAAATTAAAATTTAGAAAGTTGGGCAGAGAAAAGAAGGGAAAATAGGGAGGGAAGGGAAAAGAAAGACAAAGGAGAAATGGAAGAGAAGAGGGTATAGAAGCTGGCTGGGGAAAAGGCTGAGGGCAGAAAACCGCTAAGAGTGAAAAAACTATTTCACGCAACCCTGGGCTGTGGTGTGGCTGAAGCTGTTGTCTGCATCTGACACTTCCCCTGAAAGCTTGGTTATGAGACACTCCTAGCTAGACAGCACACTGCAGAGGGCTGAGCTAAGACATAAAAACATGCTTTCAAAACACAGAGAAAAGCGGTTCAGGAAAAATTATAAGACATGGAAGACAGACTTTGAAATATCAGAATTAGTTTCAAACTCTAGTAGGAAAGTGTGTGGACATTGCATATAAAGAAATAACTAAAGAAAGTTTCTAAGACTAAGACAGATGTGGGACTTCAGACAGAAAGGGCCCTTCAGTCAGGCTATCTGGGTTGAGCCCTGGCCCTGCCATATTGCAGCTGTGTAACTTTGGACAAATTACTTAAATTGCTTCAGTCCTCAGTTTCCTTATCTGTGAAGTAGGGTATCCTCTCTCAGCTCTGGTTTCACTTTCTGAAGTTTTAATTATCATTAATGAAGTATGGTCTGAAAATATTAAATGGAAAATTTCAGAAGTAAATAACCCATAAGTTCTAAATTGCATGCCATTCTGTGTGATGAAATGTCTTATTATAGCATATTGTTATAATTGTTCTGTTGTATTATGAGTTATTCTTGTTAATCTCTTACCATGGCTAATTTATAAATTAAACATTATCATATGTCTACATGAATTGGAAAAAAATATAGCATAGATGGAGTTTGCTGCTATCTGGAGTTGCAGGCATGGACTAGCGGTCTTGGAATTCATTCCCTGACCATGAAGTGGGCCTACTATGCATAAAGTCTATTTGTTTCTCCTGATGGGGGCGGTGAGGAAACAGGTGTTCAAATAAATGTTGCTTTTACTTCTATTACTATGTAACTCAGAGGAAGCAGTGATTACAAGAAGCTGAATTTTTTGGGTTTGTTTCTGGTACTGGGGATTGAACCCAGGGCCTTTGCAGAGTTACTCCCCATCCTCATTTTTTTCTCTTTTTTTGAGACGCGGTTTTGCTAAGTCTCTAAGTTGCTCCAGGCTGGGACAGAACTGGAGATCCTCCTTCCTCAGTCCACAGCAGTGCTGGGATTAGAGATGAGTTGCTATAATGCCTGGCTTCAGCTAAACTGTTACTGAAGGCAACAGATGGATAAAAGTGTGGGGGTAAACTGGCCACAGTGGCGCTTACCTCTAACCCTAGCTCTTGGGATGTTGTGTTGGAGGATGGCCAGTTCAAGGCCAGCCTGGGCATCTTAGGGAGAGCTCTCAAAAAAGATATAAAAGGGCTAGAGATGTAGGTTCAGTGTGAAAGCCTGGGGTTAAATCTGAAAAACTGCCCCCCAAAAGAAAGAAAGAAAAAATTCTTTAAAGACAGTAGCTAGGAGATCAAGGACAAAGGCATTTTATTGCATTTCAGAGTTTAGTTTGCTTTAATGTTATTGTAAAAATAATCATTTTGGCATTTTATAACCCTTGCTTAAATCTTACTGCCTTAAAGGAATTCTAGTTTAACTACTCAAATTCATGATTCTAAATCTGAGAATTATTAGAAAAGTTCTTAACTGATTGTTTCAATATCAACTAAGGGACAAGTCATTATTAGGATTATAATTATTATTGTTCATGTATTCTATATTTGAGAATTTCAGACCACCTTTACAATATATAATTACTTCCCCATTATTATTAATTAAAATCATATGAAAGAATCAATCTAAGTATCTGTTCAACATGAGACAAAGTTATTCTAATGAGGAGATAAGATTTCATCCAAATGATGTTTTCACATATTTTTACGAAGCTACTACAGACAACTAACACCATTATTACCATGAGCGGTTAACCAGTACAGGCCACGTGTGCAAAGCATTTTACTGCCACTTTATAATAAATAGCATGCCAATGCAGGGTCAGGCACCCACAGCGTCAAGCATGTATCCCCTAGAATGATGAAACTACAAAAAAACCTCTCAGTAATGTTTACATAGGTGTGTATATATGCATGTATGTGATATCTGTATGTCTCTGTATACACAGTCAGATCTGACTCAGGAAGATTGTCAAGACTCATTTAGAAAGGTAACTTGTTTTAATAAGTTTTATGAGCTTACCATGGCCCTGGAATAGAGGTATAGAATGGGGAATATATGAAATAAAATACATAGGGTATATTTTTGCATTACAAAATAACCAAAGCTAATGAAAGAGCTCTGGCTCTGCACCTCTGGGTAAGTTAATGAAACTCAATTTTCCTTTTCAAGCAGGAATAATGATGGCACCTAACTTGTGGGATATTTTTGAGGATAAGAAAATTAAAATATGTAAAAGGCTAAGAACAGTGCTTGCCACATAGGAGCTACTGCTGTTATTCTTGCTACTGTTTCAGTGGGTGTCCTTGATATGTCCTGACTACCAAATCTTAAAGCCCACCATGCCTCTTTTTTAATATATGTGCTGCCAAAGTGAGCACCTGTGTATCCTTTTAAATGATTGCAAACATGCTATAATTTGCTAAACTCAGCACTGTATATTTCCAGTGAAACCAGTGTCATATAAACAGAGGTAACAGACACAGCATGTAAGGATCGAATAACTTTCCGGTTACCATGAAGGCTTTTAACAACTTAGGTGTCATTAAGCCAACAAATCCACATGGAGTGTACTTGGGGTTAAAAGTGTCTGGTAAACAGAACGAATTCAGCATCTACACTTTTGTCTTAAAATACACCTGCTACTAGCAAATTCACTTTCTGGGGCCTGAAAACAGCAGGTTTTAAATGTCTTTTGCAGACCTTCTCACTTGGCAGAACATACTTTGTCCACCTGAATTGTAATGCTTTTGGACAATCAGGGGGCCCAAGAAATAACTCCGGTCAGGAAGAATATAAAGGTTTTACAAGAGCAGATTACAAAGAAAGAGCAAACGTATGGACTAACCTGGTAAATGCATCCTTCTCCTTGGATCTGAGTGTGCTCTGAGGGAACAGCATAACTCAGCTCCAGAACGAGATAAGCTGAAGCTGGTGGGTTAGCAGCTCTGGGCCCTGGACATTTCTGGGACCGTTATTCTTTCTAAAGCCTCCATTTCTTCTGCCCTCTTGGGTCAGTTCTTCAGCCAAAGTTCCTTTTGAGAATTTGATCTACTTCCCTTTTAGAGTTGCCACTTCCACCAGCTGCTTCTCTCATTACCTTACTGTTGGGGCAGAAAAGGCCAACCCCGGGTTATTCTAATGATAGCAAACACCTCATAAAGAAATCTGCCAAATTTACTTTTACACAGAACATAATTTTTTACAGTGTTTCAAGAGCCCACGAGGAAAGAAAGCATCATGTATAAAATATGACTTCCAGAAATCTTGAAAATATTAAGAAGTATTTCTGCAGCATTCAGCTGGTGGGTACACCACCTTCTACAGGATGAGAAGTCCACCAGGTTGTCATTGGACCTATTTACTGACAGGATAGGAGAAGAGCCACTCAGGAAGTCAGGATGCTTTTTAAAATGTCCTAAGCATAAAAGAATTTTCAGTTTCAAGGTATATACTTTTTCACGCCTGGTTTCGTATTTGTATGTAAGGACCTGCTTGGTCTAATTTATAATGCCCGAGTACGCACAAAACTTGGTGTAAGTAATCAACAGTTGGGAATGTGTGAGCTCTGGCAAGTTTCTTAATCTTTCTGCCCCTCACTTGTGGAAACCACAAAGGAGGTTATTAACAGTGCTGTGCTTCACAGAGTTATGATGAAAGTAAATGCATTAAATCCTGGAAAGCCCTTCAAACAGTAGCACACAGTCGATAGGCGTTATAGGAATGTTTCAGTGAATTTTTCTTTCTTTCACAGAAAAGTCTCTCTGCAACAAATTGCATAGAGATATAAGAAATAAAACTAGCAGTAGACTGTGGAGCCCTTTGGGGACAATGGGTGATGCTTATCTCAACACTGCAGGATGCAGCGTTTCAGAAGCTGCTTGTTTGAAGAAGAGAGTTTGGGAGCCTGAGAATCCGCTCTGCTTCCCGGAAGATCCCTGCTCACCTCGAGCAAGTTCCCTAAGTACATCGTTGGACCCAAGGAGAACCGCTTTCCAAGAGAGCGGCACGAAAGCCCTGCCTGCACGACCTTTATTCAGATGCCCAAGCGCACCTGGAACTTACCCACAGTCACCTATACCCAACCAGCCCTCACTTCTCTCCTGCCTTGAAGCTAAACTAGATCAACATCTTATACTGGAAAGCGACCTTCAGGGGGGCAGGACGCGCTCAAGTCTGAGCTACAAGTTTAAAAGCCTCCGGTAACCTCGGTCCAGATCACGACAGGTGCCCTGACTCTGCATCCTCCCTATGGCCAAGAGTGTAACAGGGTGTACAGGGAGGGGCCCAGAAGGCACCGGAACCGCGTGGCGAAGTGGTGGTCCCGGTTGGTCTCCTCTGGAAATGATGTCCCGAGCGTTATTACTTTCTGACGGGGCAGACACGCAGTATTTCCTCCCGGTATCATTTTATGAGGTCGGGTCCCCCACTCAGTACTCTTATTTTACTCAGCTTCTAAAGAGCAGCCAAAGACTTGCTGCACCCTAAAGCAAACACACACTCCACGCTTCCTCCGCTCATCCCATGCCTCGCAACCTGCTACTCTACCAGCGACGCATCTGGGGCGCGCACCTGGGAGACCTCGGGCTGGGTCCGAGCTTCCGGCACAGACCTCCGCTCTGTGTCGGCCTAAGCAGTGCTTGCCGGGCGGAACCTCTGCGGAACAGTTGCTCCGGATGAGGCCGGGAACCCGCCTCCTCGCGTGCATCCAGCCCCCTGCGCGCCGCGCTCCCGCGCACTCACCTGCAGCTGGCCCTGGCTGGCGTTGTCTGCAGCTGCGTTGGGCCGGTCAGCAGCTCCAGAACCGCGCAGAACCGTGATGTGCAGTGTGAGCAGTAGCAGCCCCAAGATCAGCAGCAGTTCGGCCGCCAGGCGCACCATCCTCTTGAGACGCACGGCTTTAGGACCCCGCTGCGCCGCGAGAGGCGGCGGCGCAGGGGGAGGAGGAGTCGGAGCCCGGGAGCCCGGCGGCACGGCCCCCTCCTCGGCCCCAGCCGGGGCCCCGCTCCCCGGGCCCGCAGGGCTGGCGCAGGGCGCGGCGGGGCGCGCGGGCCCGGGGGAGCAGGAGCCGCAGGCCCCGCAGCACAGCGGAGCCACCGCGGGGTCGGGGGCGTCCAAGCCGGATGCGGAGCAAGCCCGGCCGCTGCCCGGCAGCGGCGGCGAGTCGGACTCCGGACGGCCAGCGACCCTGGTTCGGCCGGGGGCCACCCTGCGGGCAGGGGGCTGCGGGGGCGGCGGCGGGACGGGTGCAGCCGAGCCCCCGAGCGCACATGGGCGCTCCAGATGTGGCCGCGGAACCGCAGCTGGAGCGGGAGCGGCCGCCAGAGGAGCGCGGAAAGGAGGAGGAGGAGGAGAAGCAGCAGGAGGAGGAGGGCTTCGGCGGCCGCCCGGAGTCACCTCCACGCTCGGCTCCCCCGCCCCCGCCGTCCTGAGCCACTCACCCGGCGCGCCACCTCCCGCACGCCGCGCTTCTGCGGGCCGCCAGCCTCGCCGCCGCCCGTCACGCCTGGTCCTGGGTGGGCTGGCTCCAGGCGGGGGCCCCGGGTGCACGGAGGCTGGCACTGTTTGGGGATGGCTGGGGCGCCCGGTCGGCCGTGCCAACTGAGCGCGGCGGAACTTGCTGGGGTCCCCGAGGGCAGAGCCCTTGGGCGTACGGAAGCTCGGGGAGCGGGGGCAGCGGGGCTAGGCGAGTTGGGAATCTTTATTGGCAAAGTACACCTGGACTTCTAGTGATGGAGAACAGAGCACGCGCTGGGCGAGTGTGATGTCTGAGATTGTGCGCGCCTGCCCGAAGCAGGCGGGAGTTTGGGAGTGACAAAGTGCCGCTCCAGAACGATCTCGACACTTGCTCTGGATCCCTGGGTTCAGCGGATCGCGCGTCCACCCCGCACTGTAGAGCCTGAGAAGGGAGGTGAGTCAGGCGCGCCGGTGCACAGCGCGTGCTTCTAGCGCGGTGCGCAGGTGTCGTGGCGGTGAACTGCAGGGCGCGGGGCCGGCCGCCCGGGCGCTCAGGACGTCTGTGGGGCACTAGCGGGGACTCGAAGCTCTGGAAGTCTCGAGTCTGGGGGCTTATCCCGCGGGCGCCGCGCCGGGAGGGGACTTGGAGGCTGCGGTAACGCAGCCGCTGCTCCTGGGCCGCTGCCTCATGACCGCGCTGCAGCCCCGGGCTCCCGCGCGCGGCGCATGCCTTGCCGGGTCAGCTGGCGAAGGAAGGGATCGGGTTGGAGAGGAGGACGTGGGGTCTTCTCTTCGGATGCTAGAGCGCACTAGGTCCAGCTGTGGGCGCGGGTCACCCGGTGGTACCGCGCGTTCCTTCTCTCCTGGTCTGGCTCGGCTCTGGCATTCCCGAAGTGGCTCGGAGCGGCTCAGGCGCTCCGCAAGGCTGGAGCCTTTTATAGTGCTTTCCCTCCGCCTCCTCCCGGGTTTCCTCCTTCCTCCTCCCCGCCAGCCCAGCCCTGCCCTCCCCGGAGCCCAGCCCTAGTCTAGGCGTTCGTTCGCGCGTGTACATTTCACAACTTCCCGAGCCCACCTCGCGAGCCCAGACCCGAGGGCCAGCAGGGTGAATCTTCAGACTGAAATTAAAGAAATAGAACTTCCTTCCTGGCCACGCCTAGTTTCTCCTCATCTGCCTCACCCTGTCTTTGCATTTTAAAAACTGGTGCAAGATTCTTAATTCACCTACTTTCTGGCTTCACATCTTTACGCAGGGCATCTCAGCCAAGATTTACTCAAGTTAAGGCAAATTCTTTCGCCATTCCGAAAGTTCCTCGGGTCACCGTGGCATTTTGCAGAATTTAAAAAGCGGTTTTTAAGGTGCTGGCCGGGTTTATTTGCATCCGGCAAAGGAAGGGCTACCTGGCTCTTTAAAGATGCCTGAAGCATCTTTAAAATTCTAACCAGACCCAGCATCTCATTAATAAATTGTCAGCTATTTCTAGAGTGTGCGATATCTTTTACATTTCTAAGCCCCCCCTCTTTTTGCTCCCTGGGGAGAGAGGGGAGATGTTTGGAGGGGACGCATGCTTTGGATTTTTAGGCGGCCTGAACTGTCTGGCATCTTATTTTGATCTCCAGGCTTTTAAAATGCCAATAATTGACAACTGGGGCGCTGAGGGGGAGAATTTGAAACAATACCCTGTCCATGGTTCAGATGGGAGATCAAAGAGGAAATCCCAGCAGCTTTCAAATCCAGTAAGGATCCTCCTGTGTGTTTTCTAATTAAAATTTTTTAAAGGGTGGGTGGGTGAGTGGGTAGAATCAGCACTGAGTGGAACATCTATAAATTAAAATAGCAAAGTAGAATCCCGTGGCCAAAGGCAGCTTAACCCCTGTTGTGTCAGCTTGTGATGTGGACACGGGGACAGATGACGCTCCTCTTGCCAGCGGCAGACTGGTCTAAATTAGAATCCAGGCTGCTGTGTCCTGCAACTTTCTTTTTTCACACACAGTCCCCACACGCGAGCCTCAGCTACCCTCCTTCTCATCTAAAAGTCACATTGTTTTGAACCTTAGGAAAAATGACTTTTAAAAAAACTGCAAGGAAACCCTTGCAACGAATGTACATTCTTGTAAAAATTGTAAATGGAGATTTGGAGATCAAAGTGTTTGTAAAATGTTGTAAAAATTGTAAATTGAATTTTGGGGGCAGATGTCTTTATTAAATGTTGAACAAATGTATGAATGAATGCCATTAAAGTCCCTCATGCTGGGCGATCCAAATTCCAGGTGAGTTTATGTTCTAGTAAGTGCATATAAGTAGCACTGATAAACTCCAGCGCTCTGGGAGTAAGTTTGCCAAACAAGAATGCCAGCAGGGGCTGAGGAAACAATTGTGAAGACAGAATTACAAATGTAATCGCTTAAAGGAATTAAATTTCAAAGACTTTTATGAAATCATGTCAGTAGTTGATGAAAGTTTAAAAGAATCCTACCTCCTTTAGAATCTCCGATAGCTCTGCACTTGCGTCTTTGTTATTGGTGTAATCCAGTGTTTGCTTGGGGAGCCTTCAAGAGGATCTTTCTCTGCTGTTCACCCGGTCGCCATCTTCCCGGAAGTGGTCTTACGTCATTTGTTATTGATCTTGCTACTCTCCTGTAGACTATGTCTCTTTGTATGTCTTCCTTCCCATCACACCTAGATCGGGGTTGCCTTTGGTGTAGAATATTTGAAACCCTACTCCTCTTCCATGATACAGTTTTCTTCTTCCTGAGTTCTTAAGTAAACATTTTCCAGCCACATTTGGGTCTGTGTGTGTTACAGTTTAGATTTAAAACGTACCCCAGAAGTTCAGGGACCGAGTAAGGTGGGAACGGCATGATTATCCAGGACGTGACTTCAAGAGTGTGCAGTGTTCTCATCCCTGGCTTCTCCCTCCTCTCTGCTTACCGGTCTCCATGCAGTGAAGAGATTTCCCCCGCAATGCCATTCTGCTGTGCTGTTTCTACTTTAGAGCGAGCCAGCCATGGACTGAATCTATTGAAACTGTGAGCCAAAATAGACCCCTCCTCCTTTAAATTGTGGGTATAGGGTATCGCGTTCCAGTGATAGGAAAGCTGACTATTACAATGTGAGACTGTAGTGTTGTGCTACATTCAGGTCTGGCTTTAAGACATCCTGAGTGATTAGCTGTGTACACCTGTCTTCCCTATCCACATACCCAAGTTACTGCTCCAGTGAGAGCTATTGAACTTTGTGTATATGAGAAATACTCATTTTCCATTCAAAGACACTGTGGTTTGGTATGTTTGCTAAGCAACTAGTTTTGCCTATCCTGACACATTCCATCTTTGGAGGGACGTGTGCCATGTTATCCTTATATTTCCAGAGCTGAGTCCAGTGCTTTACATAAAGTAATTTATTACATATATTTAAAAAAATATATGTAGTATATCAGGTGCTTATGTTAAACCAATAAAGTGGCTCTCCTTTGAGTTTCTGACATATGAATATTGTTAACTCTTCTGTCTCTTGGTTGCACTATACTATCATAAATTTTGTCTTTATAAGTCCCAGTGACACTACACTCCAATTTATTTGACTAGGATATTTGGAGAAAGTTCGAAAAATTAACCACAAACCAGAATACCTACAGTTATTATCACAGAAGAGCCTATAGTCTCCTTAGGGTCCTGTATGCCTAGGATTTTATTGTTTTTATTTTAAGTTTTATTAAAGATTGCTTCAAGACAGCAAAACTAAGGAGAACGTATAACAAATTCTCACATACCCATAACTTCGCTTCCATCAAACTCATGGCCACTCTTGTCTTCTATATATACAGTAGTCACTCTTGTGGTTTTGCTTTCTGTGGTTCCAGTTTTTGTGGGGCCAACTGTGGCATGAAGATATTAAACAGAAAATTCCAGAAATAGTTGATAAATTTTAAGTTGTCTGCCATTCTGACTAGCATAATGAAAATTTTGACATTCCACTACATTCTGCCCAGAATGCAAATTATCCCTGTATCCAAGGCTGTGGCCAAAGCTTCTAAATATGCAACAAATCCAAGAGATCACCTCAGGGTTTATAGCTACCTGAGGAGGTCAAATCACCAGAGAGACAACTTTCTACCTCATACAATAGGGGTGTAATCGTGATCAAGTATAGTTGGTTCCTTAAAGGGCTCATGATGATTCTTCCATGCTATCCATGCTACTTGCTCTTGGTCACTTAGTGGTCTTCACGGTTATCAGATTGACTGGCATGGTACTGCAGTGCTTACATTAAGTAATCCTTGCATCATTGACCTGGCTTAATTTCATTAGGTAGGCACTGTATTACCTTACATTATCACAAAAAGAGGGCTGATTGTGGTACAAGAAGAGAGAGAGAGAATGAAATACTGTTGTAGTTGTTCCATTGGTGTTTGCCTATTACTGTGCCTGATTTATAAACTAAACTTTATCATAGGAAGGTATGTGTAGGAAAAACATGGTAGGTATAGGGTTTGCCACTACATGCAATTTCAGGTACTCATTGTAGGGAGATAGGGGAACAAGGTATGCCACTGAATTCTTATGAATTTTCTCTTTCTCAGATTATTTTGAAGAAAGACCCATGGCATTCATTTGCACACATTTAGTGTGTACCTCAAAAAAGTTAGAACTCAAGTTAAAAAATTTTAAACATATACATATTATATACAGGCTTTAAAACTAATATGAGGGATCAAAATGAGAGACTTCCTAGTGCAGGAATGATTAGCATTTAGGGATTGTGGTAGAGGCTGTCGTGCGTTCACCCACCACTACAGTTTTTCATCTTTCTGGCTATCTCTGTCAACTACATTCTCTAGTATCTTATAGATTTAGGTGCAGCCATGTGGCTGAGTTCAGCGCAGTCGAATGACAGTAGAGGTCATGTGGATGCCCTTCTAGATGGAGTCCATAAAAATTCTCCCGTGTAGGCTCCTTTCTCCCCCTAGTATGTTGGCTGGATGTTTCTGTCCAGGGTGATCTTAGAACCTGGTCATTGCAGCAGAACCCTGCCTGGACCTTCAGTTTTGCCTCAGAGTATGCCGACTGAGCAACCATGTGGTATCAAAGTAAGCTTTTATTTGATGTGGGGACCCATTAAAATTCGGGGGCTTCTTAGGGAAGAGGAGGCAGTGTTCTGAGAAGTAGGTGGCAGAGTTTTCCTTTTGAGGGCTGGATAGAAAATAGTTTTGTCTTTGTTCTCCATAAGGTTGCTGATGCAACTGCTAAAACATGGAAATAAGCAGCTGGACCACATGACTTAGTTTGACCGCTTCTGCTCTAAGCCCTGTTCTAAGAGACTGGCACATCTTACCACCTTGTCTTAGATGCTATATGTGAAAGAATTGCATCAAAGCAGAATTCAGTAGGACTTCACTTACTAACCATGTCACCTTTTGGGCAAATTATTTTTATTTTTATTTTTTTTGCGGTACTGGGGATCGAACTCAGGACCCTGCGCTTGCCAGGCAAGTGCTTATTCCACTGAGCTATATCCCCAGCCCTGGGCAAATTATTTTAACCTCCCTGTGCCTCAGTTTCTCCATCTGTAAATTAGAGCCAAGAATGTCTGCTCTGAGACTGTTGTGAAATTCAACTATCACTCCTACGTGTAAGACAAGGGGAGCATTTCCATGTTTCTCTGTCTAATAAATGAACGATTCTATATTCTATCCAAAAGGGCAAGGGGCTTGTCTCCTGTTCACCTCTAAACTCACATAGTGGGTGCTCCATAATATTCAATGAGTGCAACTTTAAAAAGATGCCAAAAATTGTAGCTCAAGTGAGCCTTAGAGGTAAACTGTGAGTGCTCTAGGAAACACTAACAAAAAGCCCAAAGTGTTGTTCTATTAGTATCTCCTTTGAACTATGAAGGGGTCACAGTGCTCCAAAGTGAGAAAATCACCACCACTGGAGGCCTCCCAGGGCCCGCACCCCTACAGGCAGCTGCTTGTTAGGTCAGGCACCTGGACTTCTGCTCCCACTGCTTCAACATACACAAAATGTGTGAAGACTATGGGAACACCTGTGTCTCTCTGCTTTACCCTGAAAGCCTGTAAATACGCAATAGATTACTAGGTTATAGCTATCTGAGGAAATCAAGAAAGTACATCCAGAGAGAAGACATTCTACCCACTAAAAGGGGTCTAATGGTGGCCAAGTATTGTTGGTTCCTTGAAAGGGCTTCTTTCTTTAATCCTTCCTTTAATTGTTTTCTTCTATTAATTTTTGCAAATAATTGGTCCTCATAGCTCTCAGCTGTAGTCCAGAAAGACCCCTTTATTGCTTTTGCTTTGTTACGATTATTTCTGTACAGATTCTGGAGCAATCTGCACAGAATCTGCAAGAAAAAAAAGAACCTGCAAGAAGAAATCTCAGGTACGTTATAGCTGGAAGAGAAAAGTGCTTTGTAATTGTAAGGCTCTGTGTTATATATCATGTATTTTCAGACTTCTGACAAATTATTTCTAGGCAGGAAGAGAGCCTACCATTCTGTCAGAATTTAATCTGAGCTAGATGTTATTTTACAGATGAGGAAATGGTGTGTGTGTGTGGGGCGCAAATTAACTAGACAATACAAACTTGGTGGCAGTGTCAGGAAAAGAAACCAGTGGTCCATGCTCTCTTCTTTTGAAACGAAATTTTACAAAATTAAGCAAGATATACATATAGAAAAGAGTACACATCCTAGATATGTAGCTCAGTGCAATTCTTACTTATTCAGCTCAAGAAACAGCATTTATCAGCCCCCCCGAAACTAAATTACTGATATTCTAACTTCTGTCAACATACATTGATTTGCCATTTAAAAATGTGTTGGTTACTTTCTCTTGTTGCTGAGACAAGATACCTGATATCCAGAATTAAGGAAGGAAAGGTTTATTTAGCTAACAGTCTGTGGAGGTTTCAGTCTATCCTCGGCTGACTCCAAGACAGGGTGGTACATGATAGAGGGCAACCATTCATGGCAGCGGAAGACAGCAAAAGCAGCAAGAGCAAAAGGGAGGAGTGGTATTGGCAAGTAGTAGCCTCTTTCCCTCCCTTACATTGTCATGCAAACGTCTCACCCCAGAGTAGCAATCACATCCATAGTTCCAACACTGGAACATGAATCAGTCATAAACTCTTAAAAGCCCATCCCTTGACTGCATGTGTCTTTGAGGGGACACTCAGACACAAACCATATCAAAAAGTTAATATAAATTGAACTTTATAGGGTATACTCTTACTCCTCTCCCCACCTCCTGGTCTTAAATACTTTTACATCTATGGACAAGTTGTGACTATGACTGAACGAACACCCATGCATCCTTGTGGTGCTAGAAGGGGCTATAGTTTTCCCTTCAATGTATCCAGGCCCTTTAGGGTCACTCTTCCTCCCTCCCTCTCTCCTCCCCCTCCCTCCCTCCCTCTCTCTCTCTGTCTCCTTATCTCTCTCCCTCTCTCTCCCTCTTTCTCTCCCTCTCTTCCTCCTTCCCTTTCTCTCCTTCCTTCCCTCCCTCCCTCTGCGCCCATTTCCAGGACTTTTCCACTGCCATGTGAATAATCCAAACTTAGCCTTCTAGAAGGGGCTTAGGTACCCCCATTGCCCTAGTGGAACTATAGGTGATCACAGACACTTAGAACAACCAGTCCAGCTCAGGGGGCCACCCAGATGAGCCTAGTCTAAACAGAATAAGAAGCTAAGTAACCACATGTGAGGAGACAATTTACACAGTAAAAATTGCCCAACACAACCCTTCACCCCAGATACTTCAGTATGTATCTCCTAAGAATAAGGAGATTCCATATCACTGTAACATAACTATTATACACAGGACATTTAGCATTAGTATAATTTCATCTAATTTATAATCCATAGTCCAGATTTTCCAGTTGTCCCTTTAACTTCCATATATATATATATATATATATATATATATTATACACACACACACACACATATATACACACAATTTAGGTGAGAATTCTTATTGCATTAAGTTATCAGTATTGTATCATTTTATCAGTTTTGGTCTTAAAGAGTCCCTCTTTGTACCTCCCGTTTTCTTTTTGATCTTTCATGTGATTGCAATTTTGATAAAGTCTAGTTAGTCCCATTGATTTTGCAGAAGGACTCTCAGTTTCAGTTTCTATCTGTGTGACTATTTCTCCAGGACTGACCCAAGGCTGTGTGCTCAGGCAGGACTGCCACCTAGATAATACTGTCTTCTTCCCCGGGCCCCTCTCATGGGGCCCAGGGGACCGGCTGGCCTCACTGTTGGGGAATCTGTTTCAAGATACAGAGAACCACACTCATTTTTGTGAGGTTAAATGGAAGCATATTTGATTCAGAATCTGTTGGTGCATTAGATTTTTTTTTTTAATATGGAAAGAGAGGAAAGGTGAACTCATCTAATTTGCTGGTAATCTACTTCATTTTTTTCAAAGTTGATTGTCAACATTGTTCAACTTCCCTTCACCCTGGACTGAGACAATACTAGTGGGTGAATATCTTCAGGCTTAACTCTATGAATCAGTTATTTTGTTTGCTGTAATTGAAGGTCATTATCAATTCAGCCTTAATAGTTTTGCCTCAAACTCCTATTTTGTTTTGTTTTGTTTTCTTTCTGGGGAGCAAGTCAGACTTGATATAAGACAAAGAAGAAGTAAATTGTTTATTAATCAAAATTGTCAGTGATTTTTAAATTAGTATTTTGGCTTTATGATCCTCTCTCTCACACACACTTTTTTGCAGTGCTAAAGATTGAACCCAGAGACTTACACACATGCTAGGCAGTTCTACCACTGAGGCCCATCTCCAGCCTATGATGCAGTTTTGAAAAATAAAGAAACTAAATACACCTTAGAGAAGTTAACAATGCAGTCAAAAGAAGAAAATCTCAGTGGGTTGGAAATGTTAACTCTTTTCTAACAACTAAAGAAGAACTGAAATAATCTTTTTTTTTTTTTATCAACTCCAGGTGAGAGTATATCTGAAACAAAGCTAAACCTGGTAAATTTGTGTTTTTGTTTTCTTGGTTATAGTCTAGTAGTTCCTCAGCAGAGAAAGCTCAGACTGAAATCTCTACAATGCTACATCTGAGACGTCGCCACTCAAAATAGCCCTGCAACTGCCTGGTTCCAACATCTTTGCTCATAAACACAAGACCTCATCGTCAAAGCGGGTGGCAAGGATTTCACAATGATCCAGGGTGTAGTGCCTCATTTGTGGGCCAGATGTGTCCAAACTGAAATCTGAAGATTCTCACTTGTAAACTCTAAACAGGATGATGAAAGTTAGATGAGAAATAGCCTTGTGGAGGGCTAAGCATGAAAGAACTGTTTATAAATTTTTTGAACTGAAATTTGGGGTGGTTGTTATTTTATAAAGGTCAGAATTTTCCTTTATTTACCTGATGTCTATCTTGGTTCTCAAATTATAGTTCAGTAAATAACTTTTGGTTTTTGTCCAAAATAAATGGTGAACGAAAAGGGCCTTGTAATACAGATTTTATATGTTGGGACCATGAAACCAAATAATATTTTAAAGATATTATGATTATTCATAAAGATCGAAAGATAAACTATTTTCACACTTTATGTGTGTTTCTGTGTATATCTATAACAAACATGTGGTGCTGATATCAGACATAAAATTTTTGAGAAAAAATTTAGATTTGTATTAGTCAGGGAAAGTGACATTAGTTGTAACAAAAAATCCCCCCAAATTCAATTTCTTAACCCAAGAAAAAGTTTCTCACTTACTCCATGGTACTTTGAATGCTTTAGTATTAAAAGGGTGCCTTACTGTAAGAGACTCCTACTTAGTGGCTACATATTTTCCAGAATGTTCACCCAGCAGACAAAGGAAGAGAGGGAGAGCGCATCTGGAGAATTTCTTAGAATGCTTTAAGGGTCAGAACAGACTCCATTGGCCAGACCTGGGTGACATGGCCTCACCAACTGCAAGCACAACTGGGAAACACAGAATTACTATCTGCTTAGGAGGAAAAAGAAATGAGTGTACTGAATGCATGTTGCTGTTCCCACACAGAATTACTCTTTCCAGAACTCCTCTTCAGTAGAATGTGAGCACAAGCTTCTATCACGGATAAACAGGAGCAGAGATCAGCAAATGTTTCCTATAAAGCACCAGACTGTAAACACATTATCAGATTGGGGAAAAAAGGCAAGAGGTTCATGCCTGTAAATCACAGTATTCTGAGAAGCTGAGCCAGGAAGATCCCAAGGTTGAGCCCACCTTACTCAATTTAGCGGCTTAGCCAAATGCTGTTCCAAAATAATAATAATTCTAATAACAATATTACTACTAATATAACAGTAATGATAAGGTTGTGGATGTAGTAGCTCAGTAGCTCAGTGGGTAGGTCTTGGGTTAAACGTACAATAATGAAAAAGAGGAGGAGGAAGAGGAAGGAGAAGGAAGAGAGGGAGGAAGAAGGAGAGGGAGAAAAAGAGGAGGAGGAAGAGGAGGAGGAGAAGGGGAAGAGAAAGTGATTGTGGTGCATGAGGAGAAAGGAGAAGAATTGAGGAGGAGGAAGATAAGAAGAAGAGGGAGGAGAACGGAAGGAGGAGGAAGAGCAGGAAACAAGGATGTCATATGCCTGCCAAAAAGGTGAAAACTTGCTGGGCATGGCAGTGTATGCCTGTAATTCCAGCCTTGGGAGGCTGAAACAGAAGGATTGCAGTAAATTGGAGGCCACCCTTGGCTATTTAGTGATTTCAAGACCAGCCTGGAATACACAGTGAAACCCCTCTCAAAAAAAAAAAAATGTAGAAACTATTCTCAGTTCACAAACCCTAAAAGAAGCATGGAAGGAGGTTCATCCTATATGCCGTAATTTCCTGGCTCCTGGACGAGGCACATTCTAAAAGGAAGTATTTGGTGTTACGAAGACTTTCTGTTTTCCAGATACCATTTTAAGCTGTTCTTTTACCTTTGTTGAGACTTTCAGATGACCATTTCTGGCAACTTCTATGAGAAAACAGATTTAATTGAAGTTACAAAGATTGTGCAGAATAAAACAGTTACATACTCAGGAGATAGTATTTAAACTGAACAATACACAGGATAAACAAAGTTATGTTTCAAAATATGACAAACCTGTGTGTCACAATTAAGGTTCATTTCCACAATGTAATGCAGTTCCAGCATGATATTTGATATTTTCTTGGCAGTGCATTGGTAGTGGCTGTAATATGGAGATCCACTGAGTGCTGGTGTTATCGCTAAGCTGTTCTGTTCCTCTTGTTCCTCTAGTTCTCCTTGTTTTAGAATGGTTACTTTTCCTGGATAGTGCACAACTGGGTAATAACACTAGTGAGAAGTTTAATCACTGAGCGAGCAGTTGAGCCACATTGGAGGATGTCTCTGTGGCTTGATCATATCAATCCTGACTCATTAGCTACGTGGTGAGGGGTAGGAGTTTATATTGTTCAGATTAAATAAATATCATACATCAAAAGAAGCACTGCAAAATAAGAGGTAGGCAATGTATGGTTTTACTCAGCAATAGATTTATTATTTTTAATTGTATTGTGTTCTTATTATAAGAATAATGTGTTTTTACTGTGGAAATTGTGAGAAATTATAAAAAATGAAATTTTTATTATTCTGTTGTTTAAAGATGGTCACTTAAAATCTTTTGGTATACAGTGATTCTTTTCTGTTTATATACACACATATCGATGCCTATATGGCTGGCCCTGCACACCAAATGCATTATGTGCACAAACAAACATGCCTTGACCCCATACATACCTAGATAGTTTTACATAGTTTGGGGACATAACTGAAACCATATTGCATATGGTCATCAAAATCTTTTAAAAGAAGAATTTCAATGGCTGTAGCAATTTCTCTTATGTGAATATATCATAATTTACTAACCTAGTTTTGGACACTTATACAGAATTTCTTTCACAAAAATACCATTAAGAAATTTCCATATACCCCGTGAATGAATGCTTATATAGATAAAAAGACATGGATAAGATTATTCGTGGCAACTTATTCCTAATTGTCCACAGCTGGGAATAATCCAAGTATATGTCCGTTTTAGGATGGATCAACACATTTAACATAGCCATACAACATGGTACTAATCATCACTGGGAAAGAACTAATGGCTGGCTGCTACATGTCAGTGTGGATGATTCTCACAGAAATACTGCTCACCGGGAAGAAAAGCATACATTCTCTATCACTCCAATTATATGAAATTCAAGAACAAGCACAATTAATCTAAGGAGATGAGGGGTCAGAATAGTGCCTTTGTCAGGGGTATGGACTGGGATGGTGCACAAGAAGATCTCCCGAGCACTGACGATGCCCTGTGCCTTGCTCTGAGCGTGGGTGCCTTTGCAGCTAGAAATTACCTGAACTGTGCAGTTCAGATTTGTGCACTTATGCAAGCTGTATGTTAATAGTCAATAGACAGAAATAAGAAAAAAATTCTGCAATGTATCTTTGAAGACAGAGTTTGACTGCATAACTTATGAATTTCCTAGGATAGAATAATCTTATACAGTCTTTAAAATACTGTTTTAAATTAAAAACCACATTCTTCTAACTATATGTGATCCGTATCTGTTACAGTAGTCTTATAACCTAGATGAATGGCAGAAATCTACCAGATAATGTTAGTAATGCTTAGGTTTGTCAAAGGATAATAAATAAACTGGGAGATATGATTAGAACATTTACATTCTTATTTGGACACCATATTGGCTTTAATTTAGCATTGAATATACAAGACCCAAACTCAGAGATCTTTATAACCAAAGATGTTGCTTCATGAACTAGGGTTTACAGAAAGAATTCATAATAGAATTTTTTATCTTGTACAATTTCCTGGAACAATTCAATTATGGTAAAATCAGTAAAAAATTGCATGATGTTTTTTAAGATGTTGCTGGTTTATGGAACAAGGTAATATGCATCCTACAGTATATTAATTCCACATGTTAATATTCTGCATAATTATTCAGACATCTGCTATGGCAGTGCTCATCAAATAACACCAAAATCCCAATGTGTTGCAACAGCAAACATTTTATTTTACACTCATGAATCTGCAGCCCAGCTGTGATCTGACTAATCTTGGCTGGTCCAGGAGGGACAATAGGTTTCAAGTCTGCTTCAGATCTGTTTCCCATGCTTGTGGGGATCCCAGGGTCCAAGTGGAAAGAATAATTACTTGAAGCTCAGGGTGGAAATGTGGAAGCTCCAAGAGGCCTCCCCATCCACACAAGTATACTTGAGGATGCTCATACCATATCTTCTTACATGCCAGTGGCCCATGCAGCAAGGCCAAGCCTAACATCAATGCATAGTGGAGGAAGAAGGCTGATATTCCAATGCATCAGTAGCTACTGCTATAAAACAAACAATCCAAAACTTAGTGTCTTAAAACAATAATTGATCATTTCTCTGAATAATTGATTATTATGAGTTGGCTGGGGGATTTTGCAAATCTGGGCTGGTTTCACTCATGCATCTATGGTCTGGTAACATGTGGGCTGGAGACTATTTCATCAGGATAATCCCAGCTGGGACATTATAGCTCTGTTCCCTTTCATTCTACAGCAGGTTAGTTTGGGCATCTTTTCATAATGGTGACAAGGTCCAAGGGAAAACGGGCTGGCAAGGCTCTTGAGGTGAGGCTCAGAACTTGTAGGATGTCAATTTGGTGAATTCTATGGTCTAAAGCAAGTCACAAAGTGACCAAATTCAAAGTTCCTGATGGGCACACTGGACATTGCAGAGGGACATTACAGAGCATACAGAGGGAGGGAAGAGTAGAGGGTTGTGCCTGCTTTTACGGCCTGCCATGCTGACCACCAACTAGAATCTGAGTAAGGAAAACCAGATTGCCGTTCCTAAGGGAAGTAGACATCATCTAACCCTTGAGGGCCTGGCTACAAAAGACAGGAAAGAATCCCTTATCTTTGCCTCACTGCTTGCACTGCAGCGTTGGTCTTCTGCCCTTGTCTGTGACTTGCACTGTCAGTCCAGTTCTCAGAGCTACACCATCAACTTCCCCAGGTCTCTAGTCTGCAGGTGGCAGATCACGGAACTTCTGAGCCTCCATAACTGCATGACCCAACACCTTGGCGTGAATTTTCATGTCTATATTCGTCTATATCTACGTTTGAGTTCTTATCCATATTCTATTGGTTCTGTATCTCTGGATGAGCTGGAGGCCTTTACCAAGTGACTTATTTTGGCTGGTGATACAATGGCACATCAGTGCTGAGCCTGGGTCCTAGAGAGACGCTGGGTATTTCTTGTGCTTCTGCCCTCGGACAGATGCTGTTCTAAGGAGGATGAGAGGCAAGCGGAGCAGACCTAGACACAGCCTACATTCTAGGGCCAAGCTCAGCCTAGGCCCAACCTTGGTCAGTCAACCCTCATCTGCTGAAATGATTGTTTGTAGCAACTCAATTTTAGAGTGATTGTTTCAAAGCATTATTGTGGAACTAGTTAATTTTCGAGGAAAATGGGAGCTGAATTATCTCCCCACCATTCAGTCTCACGTTTATTAAAATACGACTTGGTTAAGGAAATTCTATATAAGATGATATAGTTGGAAAGTAGTGCCTATCCCACCTGCTCAATTTGCCTCATCTACATAATGCTCCCAGTATTACTAACCTAATATTTTTTCTTGACTTAATTTCAAATACATCATTTTCATCAACATTTCTATTACTTAGCTCTAAACTGTGTTCAAGTGTGATGCATTAGCTATACTTTTATTATCTGTGTCTGTCTGTATCTACATGTCTGTCTATCATCTGTCTACCTATCATCTCCATCCACCCATCTGTCTATTCTGTGGCAGCGTCGTTCTATGTACATGCTCACCCAGTCCCGTGTTTATTTTCCTGGGAACACAGAAGGATGACATCTTCTAGCTAGGGGGGGTCCTGTCACTGAGCTCTGCACAGTAAGTTTGTACTCATTTCTAGACCTGATGCCTACAATCTGAATATATTTTAGGAAGTGGCAGAGTCTGAGTTAGAGGGAGGGAGCTTTGATTTTTGGATCCCCTTGTGGATCAGAAGCTTTCTTTTCTCCTACTCCACTGACCTGCGCCAGTCTGTTGATGGACAAGAATTCAACAGCTGGTTAAGAATTCAGCGTATTTTTTCAACTGTTTGAGTCAGCTTGTCTAATAAAAATACAGGGCCCTTAAAATTAAAATATATCCATTATTACCTAATTTTACCTACTGTACCACTTCTAATCTATATACCATATCTTGGAAACAAACTGCTACTTGACAGTTTGTCAAAGAGGAAAGACGCCACCCAAGTGTGCATAGCAACTCAGAGCAGGAGCTGAGACTCAGATCCAAGGTGCTGATTCAGTTCCATACAGGCAGTATTTTGGGCAAGCTGTCCATGGATTTAGTTTATCAGGAACTGCAGGGGAAGCTCCCCTCAGGATTATGAAGTAGCTCCTGACAGACTTTGCTGTTGTCCTGTATCACTTGGGAACACAGAGATGCTAAGGACGCCCTGTGATTGCTGGAGACTTTGCCTGAGGGTATTTTCAGGTCACAAGAGTGTATTTCATTTGCATGCTGTGATGGATGGCTGGATACTTTGACCAGCATGGATACTTTGACCAACTTCAAAGTGAATTTAGTGCAACTGGGAAGAAAATCTTGAGTGCACGATTAAAAATATATTTTTCCCATGCTTTGATCAAGAGGAATAAACATTCTCTTGCACAACATCCTGCTAAAATTATTACAATTGGAGTGACCCTCAGTTAGCAACAGGCAGGAATATGGCAACTTCCCCCTGGAAATCACTCTGGGGCATGTGGCCTCTGAGGGTCCTCAGAAGGGATTAGTCCCAGTTGTCCACAGTGCTAACTTGCCCATAAACAGCCGCCTCAGTTCCTTTCCTCTCACCCTCCCTCCCTCCCTGAGGATGCAGCAGAGTATGCTATGGACTGTCCCCGTAGTCACACATTGAAAGCTCTCATCCCTAGTGTGATGGCCTTTGGAAGTGAGACTTCTGGGTAGTGATCAGGCCATGAGGCTGGAACACTAAGGAGTGGGATTGGTGCCTTTTCATGAAAAGGTACCAAAGAACTTGTTTTGTCTCTCTGCTTTCTGTCACATAGATGAGAAGCAAGAAGGCAGGATGCCAACCCTCACCACACAGTGAGTTAGCCGGCACCTTGTTCTTGAACTCCCCAGCTTTCGGAAGTGTGAGAAACACATGTCAGGAATGTAAGCTGCCCCGTTTGTGGTGCAGTAGAAGCCTGAGTAGACTAGGACAGAGCGTGAGGGAAGGCAACTCTGAAGAACTTGATGTTTGAATGAAGAGATGAATGAAAGGGAACCATAATAGGAGAAAGTTTCTGGAAGAAGGCTCACCATTCGGAACAGTGCTGGAGGCAGACGAGGGCTTGGCCTGTCCAGTGCATACGAGCGAGGCTCCCACGGCTGTGCAGAGATGGAAATGAAGGAGGGGAGCGCTTGGAGAGGTGGATGTGGAGCAGGTCCCCGTGGGAAAATGTCTTAAGCAGAGGGGTGCTCTGACCTGCTTTATGTTGCCAGAGTTAGGTGACAAACCTTTCCAGAAAATGTGGAAACCGAGGTCTCCCCTGTGGTGGGAAGTAGCATAGGAACCTGAGCCAGTCTGTGATGATCTGCGTTGCTGGGTCCTGGGGCCTCTGGCACCGGTAGCTCCTGCCCTCTGCTTTCCACTGCACCTTGATCTGTCCTGTTTCTCCTTCCAGTCAAAATGGGCTTGTAGAGGTGACGCTGAGGGGTAAAAGGGCCCTCACTCCTTTCCAAACGGACCTGGGGTCCTGTTCTATCTTAAAGACATTAAACTTCCAGCTACTTCAGACCAACTTCAAAGTGGATTTAATTCAACAGGGAAGAAAATCTGAGCTCAGGATTAAAAATATACTTTCCCCATACTTTGATCACAAGTAATAAATATGTTCTTGCACAACACCCTGCTAAAATTATTCATGGAGGCCTTAGCAATATTTCTGTGCCCAGGGGAAGAATTCTATTACAAAAGTGAACAAAACAGGCTCTTTGAAAACTCCAGCGGATCCTGGTAATGGCAGAGGAAAATTGTGAGCTCTAGATTTAAAATAATAGAATAAAAGTAGCCTAGATGGGGAGAACAAGTTGGCCCTCAGAGGGGACTCTGTCACCAGCCCTCCTCAGAGGTGGGAGAATTTTGTTGTGAAAGCAATTAAGTTGTTTCAGACTTGGAACTAAGACTTCTCAAAATTAAAATAAAATGAAGGAAATCCAAAACCAATCAGTACTCAAAAGACTGATTAAGTATGTCTTTAAACATATAGATGGTTGAATAATATTATTTCAACTATTATATTCATGAGGGTTCTGAGATGTCTTAAGGTGTTAAGTTTTATGTGAAATGATTTTATAAAACTTTTGGTGTGCGTCGATGTGACTGAACACACAAACCCCCCCATCCCCCGAGACACACATTTATTGTAGTTTCCAAATAGACTGAAGGCACTGGGTCAAAACTGTTTTAAAAGGTGAGTTTACCTTTACACTTTTTGCATTTCTTACTCTGAATTACCCAGCCCTATCCACCCTCTGAAGTTTAAAAAGATCTCTTGACAGTACAAATTACCTCCCTTGTTTTCCATTTAGCAGAGCTTGTAGTTTTTTCAGGCCTATAAACTATTTTTATATCTTAATTCTCTGCAAGTTGAGACATTGGGAGAAATAGGAAGAGGCTATCAAAATGTATGATAAATCACTGATAATTAAAAATGGAGCTAATTGCCATGTTAACTGAATCAAATAACTGCCCTTTCATATTGTGATTTAATATTTTTTCTTATCAAGGAAGGCACATTTTATAAAAATAGCCTATAATTCCAGGGGCTCTGATGCAGGAGAAAATGGAAAACCTCCCAGTATTTGAGCAAGATCCCGATGTTTGATCTGCAAACATTAGGATGAATGTTTGCATACAAAATATGCACGTATGTTTTTATAAGATTATGGAAGGCAGAAATTTTATTTTGTATACTAATTTTAGAGCAGGGACTCAGGTTATATCTTTATCAACCTCTGTCCTTCAATTTGTCTTCTAAAGCGGGGACTAGTAGTTACCTGTAAGGTTGTAGCATGCAGTAATTCAGTGGATAGAGGATCTGGAGTAGTGCCTGGTACCCAGGAACATTCAAACAGCTTACTTTCTTGACCCCTAGCTCTCAGTTTTGTGCATATAATTAATGCTTAGTAACTGTTTATTAATGAATGTTCTGGCAAAACAGATCTTTTCTACAATTCAAATGATAAAACCAATATTAACTGAGGGAGTCCTGAAGCTCCTTCAGCTTAGTCACTGGTACCTGCAGAGTCAATATACTGACGCATGAGAACTGAGTGTTAAACCTCTAGAAATTTTGTAAGTTGATTTTAAAGACAGTTATTCAAAATTAAATCACATAATTATACAATTAAATAAATTACACTAAAACCAAAGGTAATACTCAAAACTTATCATTTCCTCTTTACTTTTTACAATTACCTTTGAATGTATTCACATCATGGGGCTATGCGACATAATGGCGTGATTCTGCACATGTCTTCCTAATGTTTATTCCATAGAAATCAGCAAGGTTTTTACAGATCCTTTTGTCAGGGAAAATAAAGCCTAGGTCTGTGATTATCTGAAGATATAGCCTCTACTTGTGGCTTTCCTTTGCACATAAATGTTTAAATATTTAACTTTCAGCAACATTTTCTTTCTTTTAAAACTGATGGACATTGTTTAAGGATTTGTGTTAATACAGGTGAATATGGCACATAAAATCCAAGATGGTGCCCTCCATTCAACCCTCTGCCGTCTCTTACCAGGATCCTTTATTTCCTCTCTTCTCCAAACCCTTTGTTCTCACAGTGGTGGGAAGAGTCTTTGAAACATGCAAATCCTGTCGCCTCACCTCCAGCCTGAATCCAACCTTGGTGTGCATTGTACTTAGAATAAAATGCACTATCTTCACTATGACCTTTCAGGCTCTACAACAGTCTCTCTGGCTTCTGAGGGTTTCCATATCTCTTCTGGGACCTTTTGCCTCTGGGCTTCCTGACCTCTAGGCTGACTGTTCTTCTGAGAGCGTCTGGAACACATCCACTGTTTTCTGTCCCAGGGCCTTTATGTGAGCTCTTCTGTCTGTGTCAGCCCCATGCTTCCCCTTTTCCTGAAGTCTAACTGCTTTGTGTCCTTCAGACATTAGCTAAAATGTCACCATTCATCCCTGATCCTGTTGCACAAGAAAGGCCTCTCTTCATTACCACAAGCCCATGTCTGTTATCCATTTTGCTTTTATAAGTGTGCATTCATTACTTGTCTTTTTTTCTGGTTCCTCACCTAGAGTATAAACTGTGAGCTCAGGGATTACATCTGCCTTGTTTCATCGGAGTAGGCCCGTACCTGCCTAGAGCCTAACCCTGATCTCAGTGATATTCATCAGATGAAGGGCAGCAATGTGCCTATGCAGGATTACTGTAAGTCCTAAGTGACACTTTGCTGTGACTACAGATTCAAATCAACATATTGCTCACCTTCCTGTTTTTTCTTTGTCCTGACCATAGGAGCTCATTTCTATGATTTGCGTGCATTTCTCCCCCCTTTATGCCTTTCCTTGTCTGTTTTCTTTTGTGGAGCTATCTGATGCCCCAGACCACCTGTCTGGGGCGTGGTAACATCTCAGAAGCTGCTCTCACCAAGAGTCATGCCCTTGCGTGACCTGATGACTATGGCCTGGTGAAACCGCCCTTCTCCTTACTCAGGCTTTCCCAGAGGTCTCTACCTCATTGAATGTGATTATAAACGTAACCATAAACTTTTCCAGAGCCTATGCAACTCTCTATCTCTAAGTAACCTAGCAGCCTGCTTTATAGATAACCTTGCCATCAGTACATGTCACTAAAATTAATTCCCTTATGATGAAAAACTGGAAAAGTGAACTAATTACCCAAGTGTTTCCAAATGCCCGGAAGTTTATCCTCATGTTGGGGGTGGAGTGTGAATGATTGATTAAATGTCTTCCTGCTCATCTCTGTGGCTTAGAGTTGCTTAAATACAATCCCATATTTGTGTCAACTATATTTTCCCCCTTACCCAAATAGTGCAAATTTGTCTATTTCTAGTGTTCCCTCTTAATTTTTAAAAAATAAATTTTTAGAGCTTATGTGTAAAAAATACTTGCATTGAATAAATAAGTATGGTGAAGTGAATTCTCTGTGTGCATTTTGCAGGAAGGGTTGGGGCTGACCTGCTGCTGGGGCTGTCTGTCAGTGTCTTCATGCTGGCAACAAGGCCCAGATGAGCCAGCTTCCAACCTGATCTTTGCAGCACAGTATGCCTCCAACTCTGCTTCCAAATTCCAAATAAGGTCAAACTCATAGAACCGAGCCTTAAAGACCCACATGCTTCCTCCTATAAATACGATCTATCAACTCAAAAAAGAGAACAGTGGAAAGATAACCCATGAGTGCTGAAGAAAGTCAAACAGAACAAGACTGGATAAAGGGGAAAATAAATAAACCAGGCAGTTGTCAGCAGCAGCGCTAACATCAGGAGATCTTGCTTCGCTGTGAAGACTCTGGCCTCACCACCCACTGCTGATTCCAGAGCTGCGGTGTAGAAGATCCCCACAAGCTTGAGAAGTCCTGCTTCCAGAAGACTTGGGAAGACAAAAGTAGTTACCTCCTGTACACTGGGGGTGAGCTTATCTGCTGTGTTTCCCTGCTATTTTGCCAGAAGTGTAACTCTCTACTCACTTTTCCCTACTTTGCAGGATCTCTCCTCTCTCCACCTCTGGCAACCCCCTGTGCCCATGACTGGGTTAGCGGAAGTCACACAGAGTCACAATGCAGAAAGTCTGATCCGTCGACAAAGGTGCTGTGGGCTGGCTGCATGAGCCCTGGGAAGCCACTTAACTTTGGTGCACTTCTATTTGCTCTGCTTTACAAAAGGCATAATGGTGCTGGGCTACCCAGAGCTTAAATTAATTAATGTTTATAGGCCACTTCAAGCCTTGGGGATAAAAGCCCCTTTGAAAGCGCGTGTAATTATCATTATGGCTAATGAAGCTCGCTCCTAACTCCTTCCCCTCTCTGGGGGATGGGGAGCTGTCCTGGGTAACATAATCCAGAGTACGAAGAAATCCACCTCCAATGTCATTTTCCATTTTTGGTCACTTTATTGATGTTTCTCAGTTTTATTTTATTTTTTAAGCTACAGACTGGATTGGGATGAATTGAGTTTATGAGCAAAATATGCCAAAGGGGTTACAAGAGCTTTTTCTTCAGCTTCCTACCTAGCTTCCTTTCTTTATTGGCTCCCAGGGAAGTGAAATCCAAATAGCCTTGGAGAGGAGCTTTCTCTAGAAGGTGTTGTAGAGGTTTAAAGTGATGCTTCTCGTGATGTTGAGGTTTGTTATTCAGTCTTGGGGTTGACCGAGTTCCAGGATGTACTTAGACCTAGCTGCAGTAGAAAAGATACGCTCCCTGGGCTTTTGCTCTGGAGTAATTACAACTTGAAGTGATAGGAGCTTCTTCAAATGCTATTAACACCTGGTACTGTTCAAAGGGGCACCCATGTACCTAACACAAGGTGCCATACACGACATTTGCCATCAGCAATTTTAAAATACTCTCTGTTCATTTCTACAGGTTCTGTCTCTACGACAGTTAACACGGATTTGGAGAGGATGAAAGAATCTGATACAGAAAGTCAGCAAAACAGTCACACTGTCTTTTGGGAAGTTTAATATGTTGTTCTACATATTAAATTGGATTTAGGGAAATCAACTCACATTGAAGTGTACTAGGAGAACCTTGTTGCTTTATTTACTTGGAGGCATTTGGATGAGAGAAACTTTAATTCAAAACACCCTTCTAAAAGTGATGTTCACATTTACTGACTGGGTTTCAGCACTGCTAGATAAAGCTGGGATGTGGGAGGGTTGTCAGAGCAGGCCTGGAGGTGTGGAAGTGGAAGCGGAGAGCAGAAGTATGGAGTGCAGACCGTGGTGCAGAGGAAGTGACGTACAGCTAGGGCCACCCTTGGGAGAGGCAGAATTGCTGAAACGAAAGCACCAGCAATGACTGGGCTTGTCAATGATCACCTAGGTGTAGGCACCATCCTGGAAGCTGCTTGAGCACTGACTCTGCCTGCTTCATTTCCTTTGTGTCCCCAGCAAGATGGGTTAGTTCACTAAAAATGATTTTTGTTCAGTGAAAATCATTATCAGAGCCTACAAGGCAAAGATACATAGTCAGTTTGGAACATAGATATAAAATTCCTTTGTAAGGGTCGGTTATTTGTAGAGACAGTGTTGATAATCTTTATACTGCAGGATGAAAAGTGGCCCTCACCTTCAAGGGGCCTGTGAGCTAAGTGCAGAGATAAGAGAAGCAGGCTTCTGCTTGTTTCTTCCTCCCCAGGAGCTCTGTGAGGGCGGGAATCAGCTCACTTTTCCTCACTGTAGTGTCTTGATGCTAGCTTTGGGCTACTTAGAACACGAGGGTGGAACCCTCAGGGAGAGGTCTAGTGCTCTTGTGAAAGGGACGCCCAAAGAACACCTTTGCTTTTTGTTTTTTGCCAACCAAAAGTTGGTGAACTGACCTTAGAAGAGGACCCTTGTTAGAAACAGACCATGCTAGCATCTTGATTTCAGACTTAGGCCTCAAGGATGGTGAGAAGTACATTCCTGTTACCTGTAACCCGTTTGGTTACAAGCTACCCGGTCTAAAGTACTTGGTTATCATAGCCTAAGCTAAGATGGTGTTCTTTTCTCACACAAGAAAAAACTAGATATTCCCAAATACTTCATTGTTTCTTATCTATAGAAGGTAATGTCAAAGTATTAGACTAAATATTCCCAACTTTTGGCAAAGACTGATAGGGAACCCTAGAGAGGTTTTGGTATTTATATCCATTATAAATTTATTCTTTTGGAAGAATTTTTGTTTTAGGAAAGGCATAATAACATGAACATAAAAACAAAACTTCATTTTTCTTCATTGTAACCAAAGTATTTTGTAATGGGAATAGCCAAAATCAGGAATCAGTAAGAGAAAGGAGTTTTAAAAAGTCATTTAAAACTTTCTATGAATCATGGGTCAGGACAGAATTTGAACTGAGACAATCTGGACATAAGTCCAAAACTATGCACTTTTTCTATTCTTTGAATACAGAAAAGTCTTTTCTGGAATAATAAGGTGCAAAGTACAATTCATCACATAGCTTACAAAGCAGTATCTTGGCCAACTCCAGACTGTTGGCTTCCTGTACACGGCAGAGCTAATTCAGGGCAAAGTGTAAGGAGGTTTTGGTTTGGTCTGGACAAAGTCTCTGAGTCTTCAGACAGGCAAATCTAAAAATAATAGTCGTGAGTGGAGTGTGAACTTTCTCATTCATCTTAATGGGGTCGTCAACTATGAAGTTTAATTATATCACTTATATAACACTCTTAGCCATTTAATGATAGTTATGGGACTCAGAGGCCAGCAATTAGTGGTGACTTCTACCCCAGCACAGTCCTTCTAGTTTCTTTATTGTTGTAATGATGGTTGGCTATGCAGAAGGTCAGTTAAAGAGTCTGTTTGATCCCAGTCAATCACCTTAGTTACTGAATCATTAGTTTCCTAATAACTGGGAAATCCTCTGGTAAGCTAGATGTGTGTTAGGTGGGTAGGTCATTCTGATCAAATGAAATAAAGAGTCGCACATTTCTGATTGTGATGTCATAAAGAAAACCACTAACAGGATTCAGTAAGGGCCGGTGAACAAGCTGTTGCTTTTGTGTGACTTCCTCTCTCTCTAGAGGGACGTAGTGTAGCTCATTAACCCAGAGAACACTCAGATGGAGTGGGATAACTAGCTCTCTGCTTCTGCTTCCTTGATCCATTTATCTATTTATTTCACAAAATATGTTTTCAACTCTACTTTGTGCCAGGCATTGGTGCAGAATAACTTGGCTAACAAGGACTCTGGAATTTAAAGTACACAAGTAAACAACTGGCAATTTACTGTGTAATTCCAGAGAGAGATAAAGTGCCTTGATGGTGAAAAGTGTTGTAGTGTGGTTTGGGGCTGATTTTAGGTCTGCATGGACCCATAGAAATAGCATCTTGTCCACAAACAGGAGCCACATATCTATTTAAAATTTTTCTTGCAGTCACACCATGGGAAGTAAAAAAGAACAGCTCACATTAATTTTAATGTATCAAAATAATTGCAAAATACAAGCAATATAGACACTTATCAGTGGAACATTTTACTTCTCTTTTTCACAGCCAGCATTCAAAATCTAGTCTGCATTTTATATAGATGTAGTCTACATTGTATATAAGTGCTCAACATCTATATGTGGCAAATGGCTATTTTATTGGATAGCAAAGCTTTCCTCAGTAGAAGGATAAGTGCTTTCTGGCACCCAAATAATGAGAAAGAGGCTGCCATGCAGAGCTGTATGCTCCAGAGAGAGAGAGTGAGCAGCAAATGCAAAGGCCCTGAGGCAGGGTTCAAATTTAAACGAATTTCACCTCAGTTGTAAAATAAGAAAATAAGCATAGTTAGATATTCTGTCTATAATACTTCTGTGCTGCACTGTTGGAAACTAGATTATTCTTTCAAAATACATAACAGTACAGGCCATCATTTCTTGAGAGACTGACTGAAATGACCAGGTCCACACAGTTTAGTTAATAGTTCAGTTACAACAGAAATGACCCCAGTGCAAAATGGAACTTCTATTTGTTTAACAGTGGCTAATTAAAAGCATCTTGAGCATATTTTTTTCTTTTGCCTTCCAACATGCAAATTTATCACAGTCTAGTGAGTATTTTACTGGTCAGTGCACTAATTGTAGGCCCTCCATACTAACAGCATTATCTGTCTTCAGGATGGGACTTTGGGAGAAATACATCTGGCCACCACGGCTTGTGTTTCATATTTCTCTGGAGGCAAGCCATGCTTGACCCTCAGTTAGCCCAGGAACATAATGAACTAATTAGAAACAAAAGTACGCTACCCACAGAGAATGAAAATACACAGAAATAACTTAAAAAGGATCATTGGATTTATTCTAGAATAAAATGCCTGGCACACAATTTTCATGCCAAATAAGCCTTGCCATGCCCACATGGTGCTACTGTGAAGTGTTCTTCACTTGGATTCCTGCAGAAGCTGAATCTGAGCCCAGGACATGAGTGTGAGGAGTTTATGTGGGGAGGCGATTCCAGGAAGCACAGCTGGGCATGAGACCTGGAGGAAAGAAAGCTTAAAACTGTAAATAAGCCAGTTATGGTTGTGGGCACCTGGAGCTTTCACTGTGCGGTGCCACTCTGAGGTCTGTGAAGGATATGGCTAGAATTATCTCACCTCTGGAGCAAGGCATGATTCCCCAGCCCCTCAGTCCCTGCCTGGGAGCTTCTGAACTAGGGAGAAGGATGGTAATTCCCCAGCATATGTGACCTGCTTCCCACTAGGTGGGGGCAGCCAGTACTCAGTGAAAACCCTCAGGAAAGGGGAGGTAGATGTCTGCAGTTGGGATCTGGATGGTGCGAAGGGTGAGAAAGACCAAGAGAAGCTGGACAGGTTGCTGCCTGTAGCTGCTTAGTTGCGCAATGGAAGCTCATCCAGAAGCTCACTTCATGGCTGCAGACTCCGCAGTGTGCACAGTCCCCCGCCAGTGTTGCCTTATTCAGCACCACGAGGTCCTTCAGGTGTAAGCTGAGTAGGTCTTTCTAGTCTTATGTTTCAAGGAAGGAATCTGGCTTATGCTCACAGATTACAAGGAAGCAATGGAGAGTTCAGGCTTTGGTGGAAATTGGATGCCTTCCCAACCTCCCAGCCCACTCCACTCTCCTGCTGTGGAGCTAAGCACCTTGCGCTTTGCACAGGATTGCTCCCACTCCTATCCTCAGGTAGGCCATGGTTAATTATCCCCCACGAGATCACTGTATTCTCAGTGGCACAGTGACTGCTTTTAGCATCTAACTAATATGGATCCTGTCAGAGGAAAGCGAAGGACTCCAACAAACTCAAAGCCTGAGGTAAGGGCAAGCTATTACTTTATTTCTTCTTGAAAATGTTACATACCTTTAAGAAAATACATATTTATCTCTATAGTTGCTGAGAGCCATCTTATGCCGATGAGGTAATCCAGCCTTATGATGAAGTTGAGATCATATATGGCATAAAAGACAAATAGAGAAAGAAAAAAAACTGCAAAAATTATGATCCTTGGTGACATTGTTGACTCAGTGAAGAACCTCAATTGAAGCTGAAAATTCCTTTTATTGTTAAAGAAATCCATGTGGGGTTGGATTATAGACCATTGTGACTGTGAATGTTCTGCCTCCTGGCGTGGTACTCTACATGAGGGATGGTGACCCTTTTAGAGCCCACTGAAGCACGTGTGCCATAGGTTCTCTGCTACGGCTCTGCCCATAACTCATCCTGGAGCCCAATGACTTAAATATCTCATATGTAAAACGAAGAGGGATTTTATAACATGTACATAATACATTCACCTAAATTATGTTTTTTGTTTTTACATGAAGTGTACATAAACAATCTCTGAAAGCATACATATAATCCAGGATAGAAATCAGAGACCCAACTCTGTGCTAGGGATGGAAGGGCAGACGTGTGAGGTGAACTGAAGTGAAGTTTGACTGACATGGCGTTTTCATTGAAAAAGTTTTTGAGGGAAAATCATAAGAACAAAGAGCAAAACTAATGATAGGGAACCACTGAGTTTTTTGTTTCCATTTAGATATGCTGTACCAGGGTAGCCACTATAAGGAGGTTGCCATACCTTTTTTTCCCTTTCACCTACCTCAATTATATAGATTAAAAAAGCAAAATACTCATCTTCCCGGCCTATTTTGCGAATACATGATATGGTTTTGGTCTGTAAGGTGGAAATAGATATTTTCTGAGGGAATTTCAGGGAGAGCATTTGCTTTCATGCTAAAAGATGGAACATACTATTTGCGACCCACTTTCTTCCTTTTTGCTGCCTGGCATAATGATGTAAAATCTAAAACTATGATTCCCTCCTCTTGGTAAGGAGGCAACAGACAGGAGGACACATGCCAGGGGAAGTAGAGTGAAAAGACAGAGCTAGTTTGGCTCCCGGTGGCACCATAGGACAACCGAATCTGTGCCAGAAATGGCCTGCCTCTGACCCTCCTCTTAGGTAAAATATTGAGACCCCTATCTGTTGAAGCAGTATTTATTATTTTTGGACTTGAAGCCTAAGGCATTCCAAAATAGTACAAACCATCACTTTAACAACTCTTACTATTGAGGGTTATTTCAGACTTTTACTATGTGTTTTTTAAAAATGTTTTTATAGTTGTAGCTTGACTCAAGAGATATTTCAATATCAAAAAAGAAAAGAAAAGAGAAGAAAAATTGGAGACAGAGTTCTCTTTTAAAATAAAAGAAATGTCCAGCTGCTCTGGGGATATAGCTCAGTGGAATAAGCGCTTGCCTGGCAAGTGCAACATCCTGAGTTTGATCCCCGGTACCAGGGGAAAAAAAGTGGAAGGAGCTTCTATTACAAATTCAGACTCTCTTGGGACCATCTCTGGGCTCTTCCACTTGCCACCTTTTTGATTTTTTTCATCCACTTTAATGATATCTGTTTTTTAACTGTATCTTTAGGCCATTTAAACTTAAAGTGATTATGGATATATTGGATGTACCTACTATTGTAATTGTTTTCTCTTTATTTTTATAAAGAGAAGACAATTTGTATCTCCTGTATAACTGACAGGGTGGACCGAGAGGATACAGGCACAGTGTGGGCCCTGATAAGACATTAAAATGGAGAAAATAAAATTAGCTTGAGGACATCGTGATCTTTTATTAAATGTTATTTGGAACTCAGTTCACTTTTCCTTCCTTCCTTCCTTCCTTCCTTCCTTCCTTCCTTCCTTCCTTCCTTCCTTCCTTCCTTCCTTCCTTCCTTTTTCTTTCTTTCTTTCTTTCTTTCTTTCTTTCTTTCTTTCTTTCTTTCTTTCTTTCTTTCTTTCTTTCTTTCTCTGTCTTTTTGAGACAGTTTTGCAGGCTGTCCTTGAACTCACTTTGTAGCCTAGGCTGGCCTTGAACTTACAGTGATCCTCCTGTCTTAGCCTACCGGGTGCTGTGATTACAGACATAGGCCACCACGCCCAGCATATTTTTATTATTATTATTATTATTTTTGTTTTCAGTTTACTTTCAACAAGCACTTGTTATATTAACTAGTTCATTTAGCAGAACCTGAACATTTTGTAGGTAGGAATAAAAGTGGTTTTTATTTTTCTTTCCCTATGTCAAGTTCAGAGCTTGGCATATTAATTACTCAGTAAATGTTTGGGTAGGGAGCAATTTAGGAGAGCAGGGGCCAGACCCCTGAATCTGGTGGGGCAGTGATTTATGTCATTGTATTCTACTGTTCCTTGTCACTCTTACTCTATTTCTTCATCCTTAACACTGGAGGAACAAGACCAACTCAAATATTACTATAAGAATCATATTAGTTTGTAAATGTTTACGGGCCCCTTTAGAATTTCTATACTGGAGAATTTAGAGGAGATACCGCTCTAGCTAGAAGAAAAAGGAAGGGCTGGGTTATACTTGGCAGAAGATTAAGAAAAGATTATGATGGGGGAGGGCTGGTGGACACAACGGGGAAGATAAAGAAGCCCTCATCTCCCCTTTGGTGCTGCCACTGTGGCCATTTGGTGCCTCGAGGGTTATAGGCACTTAATCAAATACAGGTGTCACCAGGCTGTGATAGATGGGATTTCTGTTCCAATGGAATTGCTCTGGTCCTGATAGCATAATATTTATGATAACATTTATGGCTGATGTTATGTAACTGTTTTTGTAATACAATGTTAAGAATGCTGGAGCCCAAAACTAATGGTCCACGGCAGAAACTACCCTTGAAATCACTCTTTTCTCCTAGATTTCACTTTTGCTAGTATCTCATGAGTGACTGTCAACATAGGAAACCAGGATTAAGCGCGAAGTGGGGTGCCCAGCCTGGTTGGGTGGGTGATATCTACAAGAAGGTCCGATTCTCACCATGAATGTAGGATGACCAAAAGTGTCCCCAGAGAGGACACGCGCTGGCATGGGGAGCTTGGTCAAGGAGTGGTATTGTGAAGTGAACAGATTTATCCTACAGAACAGGATGGGCCCCAGCTCATCTGAAAGGTGTTGACCACATGTGATGACCCTCCATACCTGAGATCTACAGGGTACCTTGTGTGAGCGGGAGGCCTCTCAGGGGACACTGCTGCTATTTGTCTCTGAATACAAAGCCACAGACCTGTAAGCAGCCTGAACCAGCCTTCAGTGTTTGGCACCCAGCCGGTGGAGTCTTCAGTGAAGACACGAACCAACAAAGAGTTGCTGAGGGTAATGTTCTGAATTGCTTTAGTATGCTGATATTTTCCCTGAAATCTAAATTAATTCTGTCTTTTAGTTATGGAAGATGACACACACACACATGCAGACATCCCATTTATCCAGAGAAAATGGAGTACAGTGTTTTAGATCTTGTTCTGCGTGTTTATGCAGGTATACCTTTTAAGTATTTAAATATTTAATTATGTTTGTTAAAATACTTACATGTGTAATGTCAATAGATGCAATTTTAGTTATAATTTGTCTTAATTGAACTTAAGTAAAAGCATATTAAAATTGAAATGTATAGGACATTATAATATTTCCAACATTTATTTTACAAATAATATTCTGATCCTCGTTCCTAAACCTTTGTGATAGCTTTAATTCATTCTTAAACTCCCTTTCATATTTTCTGTCCTTTCTATCTCTGGGTTTTCTTCTGAATGGTTTTCTTTCTCACAGCTCATTAATTTTTTTCCTTAATTTGTGTTAAACCTGCTGTTTCACCCATCCATTAAGATTTTGCTTTCAGTTATACTTTAACATTTCTTCTCTTTTTGAGAGAGGATCCGGCTGTATAGTTCCGGTTGGCCTTGAACTAAAGGCTTATTTTTCAAGCCTATTCCCATCTGCTCATGTATTTTCTACTCATTCTTTATACCTTTAATTAATTAAACATGATGCTTTTGCAATGTCTGTTGCCCTTGTTTTGACATGTTTCTTGCTTACAGTGGATTATTTCTCTGTGAATTTTGCAATTTTGAACAGTGAATTCATTTTCTGTGGGAGCTCACTGGGGATACCAGGATAAGAATGTGGCCCATTTTTAAGAGATTTTTGGACGCCTCTTCCAGGCACACAATGGGTACTACCAGCAAAGAACATATGATATGCTTATTGACGTAAAAATTCTTGTTGTATATATATGACAAACCTATGAGGCCAGGCTATGAATTCCCAGAAGATATCACGTTTTTCTTTATCTAGAACCTAGACAGAAAAACTTGAGTATCATCTTTTTCTAGTCTAAACTCTCCTCATCTTTGTTCCCAATGCGAGCTTTGAAACCTTTAATTAGTTAGGCCAGAAAGCTCCCAGAAGCCTCCAGAGTTTCAACTTAGTTTCTGCAGTTTAAGATTTAAGCTCTTCATCCTTTTTCATCCTGAAGACTTTCCTAACTTTTGTGCAGGCCCAGATCTGTATTGAAAAAGAGTCTTCCATTTATCTACTATTTCTTCTTTGTGAGGAGAGAGTTTCTGATTATTTAAATCACAATTTTTTCAGTATTGCATCCCTCAACCAAAAGATATTTCCCAAGAAGAGTGCTGTTATTACTTACCCTTCATCTAGACAACCTGTTACAATAGGTTTTTAAAGGGCTTTATGTGAACTATGATATTGTAATTTTCTAAGCACCATTCACAGGGTGGTAAAATTATGTTTATTTACTAATCCTGATCAAAAAATAAGCCAGGAAACTTGATAGTATTCATTAGATTTTAACTAAATGCAGCAGTTCCTTCTAATCACAATTGTATAGTAAGGATAAAACACTAACATAATGTGTATTCATTTTAAATTGTTATGTATTTTTAAATTGCCTGAAAAATAAACTGTTTTGTATATTTGAAAAAAAGTCATAATTTTGCTAGAAACTGAAGTTCTTTATTTACTTATGATAAATTTCCAGAGGTGAGATTGCACGCTGAAGACACAGGTACACTTTTAATGTTCCTCATATGTTAAAACCTGATAAGTAATATACTATATATGATACTAAAAGAAGTTTGTTCTCTTTGGAATGCCTTACGAGTATAGTGCAAAAGCATGGTAATGACCAGAAGTCACCTTTTAAAAAATATATTAGCTCTTTTGTTAACTAAGTGTGTGTTCAACTTGCTTCTCTCTCAAGATTTTTCCCTTTAATAGGACATCTGTTTCATCATAAACTTTGAAAGTATAAATCCCGAAGACCTGAACATGCCCATGGGATCATGATGAACAAGAATTTTCTAAAAGCGTGCCCCCACATTCTTCCTTCTGCAGGGTGAGGACCTGCCGTATATAAGCTCTGTTTGCACATCACGCACGTAGATGATGGAGACAGGACGAATTGCTGTGCGTGCTGTTATTCTTAGTGGCTCTCTCTTCTAGTCCTTAAACTGTCACTAAAGAGTAGCTTTGAACAAGCTGCGAAATGCTGAAAGGTCATAACCCAGGCAAGGAGGGATTCCAGGAACATGCACAAGGGAAGATGCAGATGGGTAAACAAGCCATAAAGTAGACCATATTTTCTCTTTTCTAGCGTTTTGCTGAAGCGTTGACTCCAGGTTATTATCCTGTGAAAGTGAAAATTTAAGAGCCAATCCCAAACAAACTTACACCAGTCCCCAGGTGGCTGGCTTTCCCCATCACTAATGAAAGCCAGGAGGGTCCTGAAGCGAGGTGCGACAACTTAGAGGCAGAGTGAAGATCTCAGAGGCGAGAAGCCCATCACCTCTCTCTTCATATCCTGAGGAGCATATGGGCCAGACTTAGCATGCCCAAGCTTCTGGAGGATGGGGCAGCAGATGAACAACACCCCCATCTTCCCTCCTGGCCCAGCCTTTTCAAAGGTGCCTTAGCTGAGGGTACCCACCTCTGACAGCTCCTTATACACTGTGAACAGAAACAGGCATATGATTTCAGAGGAGCTAGGAGGATGGACCCATAGGCAATAAGAAGGAGGGACGGGATGAACAGAGACTTGGTCTAGTCTGCTAACAAGCTTGGTGGGAGTTATGCCTCTGGTTTCCCTGATGGAGCATGTAAGATTTCATCCGCTTAGGCAAGTAATTGAAGCAGGTATTGGGAGAGGAGGACTGGATCTCTAGGAACTGAGGAATCAGAGTGTTATCTGCAGTGGTTCTTCTTGTACATCTCTGGATACTCCTTTAAGTCGTGAAGTCAGGGTTGATCAGCCTATTAAATATGTCCCAAAAGTGAGAGTTAAGTCTTCATCAGAGCCAGATGAGCAGATGGCCTTTTCTGCTCACTTTCCTTTTCCACAGGCTGAATCCTGACCCCTCAATAATACGAGTTGGCAGGAACACAGCTGAGAAGTGGGTCTTTGAAACACCACATGGGAGAGAGTGTTTGCCAATAAGAAATACTAATTTAGAGTTATATTTGGAGCAAAAAAAAAACTATAATCTTTTGTCACAACAGTTTAACCTATTTTAATTATAAGTGATCATTCTGGGACTTTCATTGTATTTCTAGGTAAATTCCACACTTTCCTGGATGCTCTATCTTCTGCTTTTTTGGAGACATTCATTAGAGTCTTTGTCAGGAAATTATTTTTAAAAAAGGTACTGAGGCTATACAATTTCTGTGTGTTTTTGTAAAAAGTTCTTATCTTGTTCTCCTTGATTCCATGGATTTTTCTAGATATGAAATTTTAGATTGAAAACTGTTTTCCCTTTGGATTCCCAGGCATTGCTGCATTGTTTTGCTAATGAAGCATTTCAAATAGAAAAAAGTGCCAGCAGGCTCAAATCAGAAATGTGGGAAACAGGAAAACAAGCATCCAGTATACACACACGAAAAATGTCGTTACTAGTAAATGGCCACCTGACATTAAGGAGAACCTGTTTACCTCTGTAAGAGTGCTAAAGATTATAGAAATGATTATGTTTACCAAAGGTGCAGACTGAGGAAGTGAAACATTTTATAATGTTAATGGATCAGGACATTGGTATGAATTTTCTGAAAAGCCTGTTTTTTATAATACTCTATACTTTAAATTAATTGCTTTTACCTTTTAAAGTAAGATTGTTGGGGCTGGGGATATAGCTCAGCAGCACAGTGCCTACCTAGAAAGTGCAAGGTTGCAAGTTTGATTCCTGGGTACCAAAAAAAAAAAAAAAAAAAAGTAAGATTGTTTTTTGTTGAGCTGGAAACTTGTAGTTTCTTTTCTTCATCCTTGATGTGTAAAATTCCCTTAGGAGGTGTTTAGGTGAAAACCTTTTTTTATTTGTCATCTTAGCCCTTTGCCAGCCCATCTTCATCTTTTGTTTTGTTTCAACCCCAAGGAAATGATTCTTTTATTATTTCCTTGATTTTTCCTGTGTCTTAAAAATTTCTCATTCTTTGTCAACTTTTTATTAAATGGATAAGTAAGTTTTTCTGCATGGATCATCTATAACTTTTAAATCTTCTGTCATGTTTTTAATTTTTGTCCTTTGCTTTGTATTTGGGACTAAAATATATTTATTTGCTTGCTACTAATGTATTTTCACCAAATGTTTTAATTTGTGTTTTTAATTTTGTGTGAAATCTGGGTGTCTTTCTGTAACAGCCTGTTCTTGTTTTGTGGCTATACTACCTTGACATACTACAACCAGAGTGATCTACAGCAAGATTCATAATTAGAAAATTTCAAGAGTTCTCTTTCCCATGAATTACCTGTTTCTCCTTGTGAAAATTTTCTTTTTCATCTTTGCTATTCATTTTGGCATTTCTCTTTTCGTTACATATCTTATGACCTATGGTCTTCTATCCTTATTCGCACTGAAGGGCTATGATAAGCAATGGTAATAACTGTCAATGTTTTCTGCTTGGTTTTATAAATAATAAATGTATAATAAAAAATCAATGCAATTTTCAAAAAACTTTTCATTTTGTTAGTACAGTCCCATTCTAGTAAGGTATTTTAACTTTTCTGCATATTCTGCTATAATATTGATTATGCATAGGTGTTACTGGATCATCTACATAGGAAATCTTTTTTAATTGGCTCCATTTAGGGTTGTCTTGTTAAAATTTCTTACAAATCATACTCTGAAATTTTAATTTATAAACATTTCAGAGTTAAAAATTCTTCATATCTATTTGTTGGAAATGTTTTAGGAGAACTGAATCATATATGTATTTTTAACAACCTACTATTTAATATATGATGGAAAATCCATTTTGTTTTATGTGTCTAATTTGTGACTATGACTTACTGAGGTTTTTTTGTGTGTGATGATTTTAGAGGATCTGTATAAATCACACGAAATTGGTGTGGACACTATAAAAATAGTTGCATGACAACGGCAATTATTTACAAAATAGACACGCTACGGGGAAATCATGTATTGTTGCAAAAGAGATTATTTTACCCTTTAAAAAAAATCTCATAGACTGATCGACTGCATTAGCCTGTTGAAAAGTTTTCATTTAAAAGATGCCAAGATCTTTTTCCGTGACCTCATATTGCTGCCCATTCATTTTTCACACACAGAGCTTTATTCATGCTGGGGATCACAGTCAAGTCGCAGGGTAGATTGATCTCATCATAGTGAAGCCCTTACGTTTCTTTTGGTCTTCCTTACACATTTGCTCCATGCATGCCTCAAATCTGGAAAAAAACAAACTTACGGGCTGGAGAAACAAAGAAGCTGCAATTTCCTTGCCTTAGTCCTTGGCCCGGGATGAAGTAGAGAGCATGATGTGGTGATTAGAGCCAGACCTACCCTTGGCCATGGGCACTGCAGCCGGCCCAAACCTAATTAAGAGAGATCCTGAATAAACTTGAGTGAGGGCCAAAATCACTAGTCCCTTCAATCAATATTTTTGATATAAAAATTAGCATCTGGCCCGAATAAAAGGGAGCACTGTTTCATGCTATAGAAAAAAAAAAATCCCTCTTTTGCTTTTTGCTTCTATTCTAACCTTCTGTTGTGGGATATTTTATTGATTCGTGTCTGTGATAAGTTCTCAGAGCAGCTGACATGGTAATGTCAAATTTCAGCCTCTCCTTTGGATGAAGGGATGCGAGAATTAGAATAACAAGTCCTACTTTAAACCCTAACCGGTACGGGCAGCAATCTTTTCCAAACACGGAAACTGGTTTGTCTTGTTCTCTTGTTCTTGATTGAATTACTCCTGCTGGTATATAAAGTTTAGCTGAAAGAACCTTTTAAGAAAGCTTTTGATTTGATAAGGAAGAGGATAAGCATTCCAGGAAAGAACAATGTACCACCAGAGTGTTAGAAGTCTGCTTTATACTCTGCTAATCCTTTTACAACTTGAATGCTCCTGCTTTCCAAGAAATCCATTATTAGTCTCTACAGCAGTCCCGAGAAGACAGTGTGTGTTGGAGTTTTTAGTGCAGTGTCTGGCACACGGTTTGTGTGTAAAAATGATGGCATTCTTATCTTTCAACACACCGCACACTCTAGAAATAAATCCTAGTTTTGAGCCAGGGAATCCACATACAGGTTGTAACATAAAGAAAGTAAAGGTTTACTTTTGATTAATTTTGAGGCCTTGCTGAAGACGTATTTGAATGAGGTTGAGAGGAGGAACAAATTAAGACATTCCTACGTCTTAGAACTCGGTGAAATATTTACTCATAAAATGAGATTATTTCTGGGGCTCACTTTAAAGGTGTCTGGTGGCAGAGGGAGAGAGGCGGATGAGCTAATCAATGAAAAGCGTGGCCATGAATTGATAATCTTTGAAACTGGGCAGTAAGTGTATGTGAGTTTACTGTATTATCCTCTCTGTTTTACTGTATATTTAAATTTTTCCATTATAAATTTTTAAGTGGATGTTTTAGAAATAAATTCTTAAGTAACTGATCATAGCTGAGTCTCCCATCAGGAATTATCTTAAGCAGACCAGAGCTGTCCTGCTTGAGTGATTCCCCAGCCTGCACCTCTACCTAGGAGCCTGCATCCAGTGTCTTGTTGGTAATGGTCTGGGTTCCTTTCCTCAATCTGATAGACTCCAAAGGACCCACACAGTTTTCTAGTTCCTCAGGGAACTGACAAGGCCTAGGTATTGTACCACTGTGTAGCTTCAACGGTATGCTGGTAAATTTTTAACAGCGACGTCTCTAGATCTCTGATCTGTAGAGTTTGCCAATATCTATGGTGCAAATACTCCCACTGTGGCCAACTTCAAGGCACCGGTGTGATGTCACTGAATGAAGTTGACAGAGATACGTGCATAATTGGTTCTCATGAAAGTGTAAGCCAGCCCTATCCAATCCTACTCATTTTCTCAAGTGAAATTCTTACATGCAAATTCTCACCTCAGTCTTCTTTATTTTCTTTTTTTCAGGGTAATCTAATGTAAATCAACACAAAACTCCAGACCATTTTTTTTATCCTGTCAGTTTGGGTGATTTTTTCTCAAAGAAATGAACATTCTGGGGGGAGAATAAAGTAAAATTTTCATCTCACAAATGTTTCAGTGAAGCACACACATCACCTACACATAACTCAAAGACTTTATGTAACAATGCCATAAGATCCTGTTCCACAATAATTGCCTAGAAACATTAAGGTACAGTATAATTTTTAACTTTCTTAAACACTACACAGCTGAGAAGAGCATTCTGAGAGAATAGACATCAAATGTGTTCTTACTGTTTCAAACTAGGAAAATATTTAAAGAACTCATGAGATGATGTCACCATTGTTTTTATTAAAATTATTATTGCTATAAATCACAGTACATATATGAATCTAGGTTTCATTACCTGAACTTAGATTTTTTAAAACTAGAGTAGGTCATTTATATATATTTGCTGCTTCTGAAGAAAATACAAAGCAACATGGCATGTCTGAAGAACTGTTAAGAATTTCACACTACTGAGGAGCTATTGCTGGAATAAAGAAATAATCAGAGGTTGAAGTTTTTTTCTAGAAGAAGGAAGAGAAAAAAGGCATCATACTGAAAGGCATAAAGAGTTACAAAGCAAAAGAGACATCTCATAAGGAATGATGTAGGTGAGCGATGGAGAAAGAATTTTGATCAAGTGTACAGCAATATTGGGTTGGTCCATTCTTGCAGAAAGAGAAGTTAAAGAATATGGGAAGGAAATATCCCATTGAAGAGGGAAGGATGGCCATGGGATAAATTCACTTCACTTTGCCAGTATTAGCACCCTAAAATGTCAGCAGAAAATCAAGAATCAGTGGCTCTACCAAGAGCTCCAATAATGATTCTCAAATTCTGGCATGCATTCGAATCACCTGAGAAAGCTTGTTAAATTGGAGTTTGCTGGGCACCACCATGGTTTGATTGAATGGGAGTGTGATATGGGGCCCAGAGATCAGCATGTTCACAAGGTTCCTAGTAAATTCTGAAGCTTGTAGTCTCAGTCGAACCCAAACATACTGAAAAGCAGTACAGCTAAACATCCGTGATACCTTCATTCCAAATGAAGACTAGGAGTGTGTCTTTGCCATTTTCTTCTTATGCAGATGTATCATCCTTACAATGCCAATCAGAAACTATTTTTTCTCCTGAAAGTTACTTTCTAAAACACTTCTTTACATACTTTCTGTGTAAAGAATAGTGTGTGTGTGTGTGTGTGTGTGTGTGTGTATAGTCAGGTTGGGGATATATAATACTATACTTCTGGTAGAAAAATTCTCTTTACCAAATGACTAAGCTATGACATTAAGACTGTATCCTCACTGAGTTGAAATCAGGCCTTATAAATCCAGCAGGGGAATTTCATTTGTAAAAATGAAAAAATTCTCATTCTTCACATTACCCTATTAACCAAGCTCATTCTATATGCCATATACTCTCCTGATGTAAGGTCTCTCTTAATGTACCTGGGAGGCAGGAGGCCTTCCACTTGGACCACAGCTGTTCTCACACATTGGGTATCTCCAATGTAGACTGTCTCTCAGGAACAGGTCTCTTCTCTGGTACACAAGAATAGAAACTATTTTCCCAAGGATCTTGGATCTTGATGCAAAAGGACTAAGCTCCTTCTTGCCCCACATGGCAGGTGGAAAAGTGATTTGTTCCCCATGATGAATTAGATTCGATTTAAGTTCCTGCATGAAAGTAGAAGGGTAGACATTCCTGCTTGGGAAGACACTTGCCCATCTAGTGGTTTAAAATGCAGTGTGTGTGTGTGTGTGTGTGTGTGTGTGTGTGTGTGTGAAGATCACAGTTAAATCAGAAAAGATGGGAGGTGTTTATTGCTTGCTCTATCTTGAGGAAGGCTCATATGTCTCATTGCCCTCTTACATTTTGTTCTCCTTACAGGACTGACATTAATACATTTTGACAATTAGCCAGTAACAATTTCATCTAAGTGAATATTAAAGAGAAAAGACCTATGTGCATTCCTTTCTCTGCATGTTTATATGGCCTTTGCTCTCTTTGCACCAGTAAGGCTGCTGTAGTTGAGGAGAGTTGGTATCTTCAGAACCTATTTCTTCTCATCCTGTGTTAACTATATCCCTTTAGTTTTCAATCACTCCTAAGGAACTTTATCACTAGGATTCACCTTTAAATTGACTGCACCCACAAAGGGCTGTGATTTATGAAAAGCTTTTTGAGATTTTTCCTTGGATGAGCCCTGAACACCAGGGCATGTTGCTCCATCAGCACTAGCGTGAGGGTTGAGTTTCTATCTCAGTGCACAGCATGAAAGCTTGGGCCCATCTGTGTCACACAAAGCCGAACCTCTCTTGAAGTGATTTGTTTACAGTGTCATTTGATGGAGTGGAATGTTCTGTAACTCATTCGAACTGTTACAGAAGCTTGGCTAAAAGGTCACCACCGCTCTTTAGTTTCCAAATCTGGGCACCATCTGGGAGCTTGTTAAAGATAAGGGTTTCCACTGGCTTTTTCCATACCAACTAGATCCAATTAGCAAAGGACTAATTTTTCAGAGGTTTGTTTTCATGTGTGTGTGTGTGTGTGTGTGTGTATGAGAGAGAGAGAGACAGAGAGAGACAGAAAGACACAGAGGGGGGAAGAGAGAAAAAGCAGATAAATTAAAATTGCCCAAAAGTATGTGAGCATGTTTTGCACAGATCTGAGAATATACACCAAAGTGACAGTATTATTTAATGTGCCTGGATAGGCACAGCAGCCTTGAAAGAGAGAGAATTGTTTATAAATGTCCGTCTTGAATCAATACATTCTTCAAGTGCACCCTTAGGAGTCGATTCTAAAGGAAATTGAGCTTCGTCAAACTTCAGTAGGCAATTCTTTCCTTAAAGTCAGGAAAGCCATGCATACTAAACATTCACTCTGCATGGCACCAACAGTGTTCAAGTTATAATTTTGCAGTTTTAGTCTAAGCCTGAAATTGGTGTGTGCTTTCTCTCTGCCTCCTTCTTTATGAAACAAGAGCTTGGATTTTCCAGACCTCAAAGGCTTAGCTGTAAAACTGTTGGAGAACAGCAAGAGGAAAAGGAAAGTTTCCTTCTCTGCTCACTGCTGGCCAGTTCTGCTTTCTCCCTCGAAACATTAACTGTGTCTTTTCACACTTGTCCTTGGAAAAAGTCCAAAGGTGGCAAATGGCAGAAGCAACATTTCTTTACCCTCCTGCCTGGAACTTCCTGAGATGCAGATGAACTGTAGCTGGTACTTTTTTAGGTGTGACAAGGAAATCAGCTACTCACCAGCTACTCTCATCCATGTCTGCCGATCAAATAAGTAAACACAGTGTGATTACTGTAACAATCAAAAACTTCACATTTGGCTCAAAACCCTGAAAGAGTCCGGATCAGTGAGGCTGCACGGTAGCAGCTAAAACAGGCTCATTGCCATCAAAAACATTCTAAGAAATGTGTGTGTGTGTGTGTGTGTGTGTGTGTGTGTGTGTATGCATTTGTAGCCGGTACTTGGGAAGGGACAAACTTAAACCTAGACCCATAACTTTGTTTCTGAAGTTGCAAGTTGGAGACACAAAAAACAACACCTCCCTCAGTTCAATTAGGCAGGCCTCGAAGACAAGTTGTCCCTAGAAAGAGTGAGAATTCCATCTGTATTCCTTCTGAGGTTAGGATGGAGGTCTCTCTGGCAAAGTCTTCAGGAAACTTATTCGTCAAGTTCAAAGCTGGTTTCATCATAGAGTATAGGGAGTTATGACTTCCTTTGCCGGGAATATTTCAAAGCCAGGAGATCACCCAATTCATTAATGGCTTCCAAAACCTGCAAGGAGATTACCTTCCATCAGTCATCTTTAAACACTTAAGTGGCTCTGCTTTGCCAAGCCCAGGAAAATGACAAGCTTCACAAAGATCCACAGCCTTATTTTGCCACCATGTTTAATTTTAAAGCAAAGAAGCAAGATCTATGTCATTAGGTCATGGTTGATGAGGCCTAGAGGAATGTTAGATGCTAATTCATTTTACTTAATGGTCTAACTTCATATTATAAATGTTTATTTTGTGGGGGGGATTGTGAAGAGAGGAATAAAAACATCTGGCCTACTGAAACCCTTTGAGAAGTTATTTTAAATTTAGTGACTTACATATTACCTTGTGGGAGAAACATAAGATTGCAGAATATATTTGAGGTTATGTCTTCATGACAAAGTAAACTAGCATAGCCAAGAACAAAATGGAGCATCGTGGGTCTAATTAGCATCATTCTCAACTGTGCCATGCATTACTCCCCATTTTAAAACAAGCACCTCTTCATTCCATGTAATCATAGAATTTAAACTCACAAGGGACCAAGACTGCACCTGTTTTAGTTCTCTTACTTTAAGTGGTAAATGTATCCTCAACTTTGCAATGAAAAGTTGTTTCAAACAGAGATCCAGAAAGTTAAAAACATTTACTTCTAGTATATCCTCTGGTACTGATACTAATCCTATACTACTGAGTCTCTCTTTTTCATCTTTGAGCCTACTTTTCCAAACCGGTCAAATGAGGAGAACGATAGGATTAGGAACCAATGCTCTGAAGAAAGCAGGGTGAGGGCTGATAACATTAACATGAATGGTTAGTGAGGCTTAGAGACTTTCCTGGTTGGAAAGCCTTCCAAAGTGGTATCGATTAAACTACCTACCAATGTGCTAAAAGTAATTTGTTTCTTGATGGTAGGATCATGGGCACTGAAAATATTCTGTTTTGAAAAAAATTGCCCACATCAAATCTGTGTGCTAAGACAAAGTAACAGAAATTATGTTTTAAGTGCTATCTACCTGGAGTATTTCTGTTCATCTTTGCTTAAGGTGGGGGATGAAATATTCGGTGGTTTCCAAAAAGGACTACTTGAGCACTTGGGGGACATATGTGAAATCCTAGGGGGAAATATTAAGTTCTGTATTTATTTTTTCTCAGTAGTGAAGACTGAACCTAGGGTGTTCATCCTGAGCTACACATCTAGCCCTTTTCACTTTTAAATTTAGAGATAAAATATTGCTAAATTGCCAAGGCTGGATTTGAATTTGCCATCCTCCTGCCTCAGTCTCCCAGAATGCTAGGATTAGAGTTAAACATCACCATGTCTAACTTATTCATTGTCACTTTAACTTTTATTTTTATGTCTGTTATACAATGCATGTATGTAAGGCACATACCATTTCTAAATAGCTCACATAAACTGATGCATGGAAGAGTAGACCCTAGAGCCATGGGCATCTTAGTGACAGAATTTGGGAGGAGATTCTTATTGCATTAGTTGGGCTGGGAATATTAAGGAAGTGGAGAACAGTTCAGGGTTGGATGCTGTCCAAAAGTGACAGTGGTTCACTGGCTGTCTATGTACTTAGACCTTTTTTCTGGGAGACTAAAGGATGGACAAGTTAGAGCTGTCCTTGGTGGAGGAACAACCTTCAGTCAGGAAAGGGAGATTGTAATCCCACCTCTGTCTGTTACAATTGCTTCAAACAAAGTCTTCCACTACACTTCTCTGATATTGCTTATATCCTGTGAGCATTCATATTCAGTTGCTGCTTTAATGACTGGGCTGTTCAAATTTTACTTTTTCAGTTAAGGCACTGCTCAACTTTTAAACAGCAAGACAGATGCACCATCTCAGAAGTTAAGAGCATCTGCCTGGACAAAGTCTGAGTGCTCTTTCAACCACGTATTCCATAGCAATGAAGAACCTGTGAGGAGAATCACAGGTCTGATATCCACAGAACTGAGTATGCCTGAGTAACTCATTCTGTATGAACCACAAAAAGCTATGCATTCTTGTCCGCTGTGCATCCGATTCTGTCAGCTTTGGGATCTTGCTCTCTGCCCATGTCCTCTCCTTTTCTGTGCCTATATGGCCTCTCCTCACTGTCTTCCCTTGGTGTGTAAACATGGGCAGGTCTTCCCCCATTTCTGAAGTCTCTTCTAAACCTAATTTTTCTGACTTCTTGGAAGACTTGCCTACTGTTTCTTAGCATGAGTACACTCTATTTAAAAGAAGCAATTTCTGAACATTAATGTATGGGAAATATAGACTCATTTTTAAAAATCTGGAAAATACCACCAGTATAAAAAACAACAGAGTTCATTATCACCTCAAGACCTGCAGATAGCCCCGTGGTTAACGTGTCACTCGGTGTATGTTTAGTGGTACCTACCATGTACTATTAGCTGGTCCTGAAGCTGTATAGGTAAAGAAGAGATGGGCCGTCTTTCTTCTCTCTCATTCCTTTTATTCTAATCTCTGTCCCTGTATTACCCTAAAAAGGCCCACTCTAAAGAGCATTGAGCTCTCACTAATTGTTAACCCAATAGTTTCTTCTCGTCTCTCTCCTACTCTAATTTGGGGGGACACTTTGTTCCTCATCCTTGAAATGCTGTCCTGTTTAATGTGCATAACACTGTACTAGCCCACCTCTTTTCTGATGGTTCTGGCCTAAGTCTATGTCACTCCCACCTATGATTCCTGTACCCTGGGTTCTCCACAGGAGTCTGTCCATGACCTGCTTACTCTCACTTTTTCTGCCTTTGGCTTAAGGATCCCTCAATTCCCTAAACTACAGTAACTGTCACTTAGGCTGGTAGGTTATAGGTCTGATCTTGTTGATTTTCCACAGATTGCTTTGTTGGGTCATATTTTATTATGAACGAATTCATGGCTATGAAAAATATCAGGACACAGGCAGGTGATGCTGAAATAACATGTGCGATCAGCATTTCAGAACAAGTAAAGAGCACATTTGGCCACTCAGTCAATGCTAGGAAACCAAAATAATGACCAGACGAAAGTCTCCACTAAACTGGTCTTTTCCTCTGTCTAGTAAGTGGGTTACACTGTGCATATTGTTGACACAGCCTAGGTTTTAGCAGTGAGTTTTATTCATCATTAGTGTTGTTTTCCTTAACCACGTGAGAAACCCAGAAAACTCCAAGCTGGATCCATGAAAGCTCTTACTCAGAATCCAAGGTACCAAACCGAGAGGTCCTGTGGGGCTGTGGGATACTCACTGTGTCTAGCATCTGCTTAGTATGTGATGCTGACAAGCAGAACCGAGCCCGAGCTTCTGCAAGTGGGGTGGCTGGAAATCCAACGACCACCACTCCAATTTTTTTCTCTAACATATGCCTTGCAAAAGCCCTGAGGAAGAGGAAAGGACAGTTAACCAACACAAGACAGAATGATCCTGCCCTTCATCCCCCACAAAAAAAATACATAATTGACATTCTTTTTTTATGACAAGCAGAGGATGATTAAAGTTATTAAACTGTCAAACAGAGTTGGCAAAGAAATGTCCCCCATAACTGAGTATGTTGTACTATGGTCCTGAGAGGATCATTAGATGATCGTGGGGACCACATTTTTGACAATGAACAGAAAATGATGGTGTAAGTGACTCTGGTTTTTACAAGTCTGCATTGATACAAAATCTTTCATCTGTAGGGTCCCTAGGAATTAAAAAAAAAACAGCTAATAGACTAGAGTTATAAAACAAAGCATTTATATATTACATGCAAATCTTAATGTAATCTTTATACACTAAATGGAAATGTTTTTAAAACTTCATACCAATAAAGTACCATGGACATTTCAAAAAGTCATACTTAGTCACTGTAATTTGAAGAGTAGGATCTGAAGGTCCATATGATCCAGTCCCAAGCCAATAGTTCCACTTTAAGACCAAAGTTTGTATTTTAAATCAAATATAAGAAATAGCAAGGATCTCCTTTTTTAATGTGTGAAGGAACACACCAAGTTATACACAAGGGTAAAAGCACGCTGACTGGCTCCAAGGGTAGTCAGGCAGGAGGGAGGCAGCGGAAGAATTGTGCTTCGGCAGAGAATCTCAAGGGGCAGATCCAGCTGATAGGATGTAAGTCAGATGGCTACAAAGCTCTTTGATGTGGAGCAAAACCTTTGTAAGCTATGACTCATTCCCTTTGTCCTTCTAGCTTTCTCCTTTTCCAAAGCTAATTTCAGAAACCATTCTAGAATATTCAGCTCCAAGTCTGTAAATTGCTTGTGCTGCAAGCCAAGGTCAGATAAAAAGGCATGTACCTCCAAGTGAGTCTTTTCCCCTTTGGGCTCTGTTGCTCTCTGCAGGAAACCTTAATTACAGAGTGGCTGTACCCACAAGTGAAGTAAATGCCTTAGATCTGTTCTTAGCCTTAAGAGGTTGCTGGTATATTGTTTTAGGCTGGAAGCTGACAGTGCCACAGAAGCCTTCCAGTAGTAACTCAGGAAGAATTCTTGAACCAGGAATGGCCAGTAAGCCTGCCCGTCCATTCATTCACCCTGCTGTCCAGTGGATGGCCTTAGATCGCCTCATGCAGCGTGCAGGTTATCAAGCGAAGCTGCAGAGGCAGCAAGACCTACTGAACACACAGCTTGTCTGGCCCCCTGGCTAGGACAAGGCAGGATTTGCCCTTTGATTTCGACTGGGAAGGGTATAGGCGACAAAGCTTTCTAGCCGAGAAAACTTGAAAACAAATGCTGTTCTTTCTTCTTCTTGATCACCCTATGGAAGGCTGCCCACGACACTGCACAGGATGAGAGCCCATAATTGTCTGAGAAACAAGTCAAGTGCTTTTATTGCTGAAGTGCAAACCACCCGACCCATGATCTCAGGCCAGTGTTCAGGGTTTCCAGCAGACGGTTTTCACTGTCTGCATGTCCCTTTGTACCAAAGGAAGTGAGTTTTGCCAAAGAATGTAGAACAAAATATATAGCTGTTGATTCATTAGGTTAATCTGGGCCTCCTTGGACCACTTTTGAATTCCAAACATATACTACGGCTGCTAGCAGCCTTAAGCTAATGTACATGATTGCACTGAATATTTTAGGTTTGTTCCCACTAAAGCAGTTAGCACTGCCATAGGCTGGGAGACATTAAACAAAGTGAGGTGATGACGATGAGGGTGAGGACAATGATGAACATTATTCTAGAACTGCATGTAGCATCACGTCTCTTCCAAGTGTATAACAAGGGCCACTGAAGGAAAATATAAACCCCGTACTATACACTAAATGTAATATAGTCTTGATTATTTGGGGCAGTTAATACAGGGTCTCGTTATGTGATTTAGGCTGACCTTGACTCACTATGTAGCCCAGGCTGGCACCAAACCTTCACTGATCCTCTTGTATCAGCTTTCTAAATGCTGTGACTACCTACATATGCCCCCATGCCTGACCATTCTTGGTTGTTTATATGCATATTTTATGGGTACAGTCACCTTCTACTAGACTTTCCACAGACAGTTCTAATGGTAGTGTTTTAATAGGACTGTGTTGAAGAGGGTACTAGGCTTTTTGTTTTACACAGGTGAGAATGTAGAGAAACACAACCTTTAAGTAATATCAAAATTTTTACACGTGTGAGTGAAAGAAGCACTTCAAACAAAGGAAACAAAGTCAGACTGTGGAGCCAGCTCTTGCCAGAAACTTCTGCCACTGATAGACGCTGTTACCTTTTCTAACTAACCTGTTGCTTCCTCAGGCAATTCAGTTAGAAATTTTTTCTGTCATAGTAACTGATGTTTTTGAATCACAAAAGATGACAAACAAGACAGTTGAATTAAATATGTAGTTTTAACGAGATGTACATATCTCATTATCCCCAACTGAAGCTTGGAAGGCTATGTTGTATGTTCAAAAGAGCTCAGGTGTAGCAGAAAAAGAGAAATGACTTTAAATTCTGAGCATTGCTCCTACAACATATGTGAGCCTTAGAAAGTAATCTGACCTTTGGTAACTCTCAGTATCCTCATTTATAAAGTAGGGATAAACATCCCAGTCATAGTGAGTGGTCCTGGGGTTCAACAGCCTTATTTAGCATGTGATCAGAATTCATCAGGGTTAGCATCTGTTATGGCATGTGTGTAGATGTCCCCCTAAAGCCTCATGCAGTCATAGGTGGCTGGAATTAGGATGTGTGATGTCAGTGGATTCGGTATGTGATGCTGAGATTAGGGTGGTGTGATTACTGTGATTACTAAATTAGTCCACTGAGAGATTTGGCATAGTTCTGGGTGTGGATAGTGGGAAAGCCCACCCTGAGCACTGAGGGCCCAGGAACTGAATGGAATGTAAAGGGCAGAAAGGGGGCTGATGCCATTGCTTGTTGCTTGCTACTTCGCTGCTGTCTGCCTACCATGAACTGTTTCTCCTCTGGGGCACTCCTCTGCTATGTGCCACCCTGCCTTGGAACCAGCTGCTTATGAACTGAAACCCTTACAAAATGTGAGCTGAAATAAACCTTTCCTCCTTTAACTTTGGGTTTTGGGTATTTTGTCTCAGCAAGGAGAAAAGTAACTAAGAATCTCTTGAAAAACAATCTTAAGTTGGACAGAACAAGACAGTTCAACATATCATTTATTGCCAATGTTACGTAATTGGTTCCGAATGTAGCAGGCTGTTTATCTACTACTTTTCTGGGAGTTCTGTTTTTATTAATGTAACCAAAGGTTTCAATAATTATTTGGAGAACCACTCAACTATGGTGACTCAAACTTGTACTTAGTTGAAACTAATAACAATAATTGTCATAGGGGAGTAATAGTAGTGCTACTATTTGTGGCTATCACTACGACATGTAATAAATGCTTTGTGCACACTATTAATATTACTAACAACAGCTAACCCTGAGTAGCACTCACATAAGAGGCAACATATCAGATGCTATAGGGACCTTATCTTTGCAGTGATCTTAGGAAGTAGGCGCTACTATAACTCATTTTACACATGAAAATCTGGGGCTTCCAAAGGTTGGTCACTTGTCCAAGATTACACAGCTAGGAAGAGGCTGAGTCAAAATTCTTTTTTATTCCAAATTTCTCATTACACCTTAGAGCCTACCTTTTACATCACGCATATTGTATCAGGGAATCTTTAAATTGAAATGCATTTGGAGTTCTGGCACACTACGGCATAGAGTGGTGACTGTGGATAACAATTATATTATGTACACCTCAAAAGGCTGGAAGAAAGACTTTTGAATGTTTTAAGGAGTTCATAACTGTTTATGGAGATAGTTATGTTTCACCTGCCTTAAACATAACACAACATACAGATACTGAAACATCGCATGGTAACCCATTAATATGTACAATTTTCATAATCTTATGTATCAGTTAAAGATAAAAAATTGGTAAAAATGCATTTGTTTTTACTAATCATGCATTGTTTGCATTGAGTTGTCTCATTTTTCCAACCTTTGAATTTCTAATTCTAGCTTCCATCATCAAAGTCAGAAGTCTGCACAACGTTATTTCCTTGCTGTGCTCCATTAATGTGCACTGGATACTTGACTAAATTTATTTTGGGTGCCTTGTTTGAGATAATGTTAAAATATTAGGTAGATATGAGCTAAGTCTGGACTCTTTCTTCTCAAATATAACATATCCCCAGCCAATTTGAATAAATATGGGTGTTGTTTTGTGCTTTCCAAAATCAGATGGGAGAGGGCTTTGTATTATCTGCTGCTTGGAAGCACTCCTCTCCCTTTAGTATAGAATGCTATTGTGTGTGACATCTCCATAGCACTCTGTCTCCTAGGATTCTCCATGTGGTAGTGGTGTTGGCATGCTAAGAACTCATGTATGTGTTTTACAGCTTCTTATTTTGCTGTGGTGAAATGTTACAGCAGGATATATCAAACACTCAGTCTTTTAGTGACTTATAACTCAGGCTTACCCTCCATGAATTCTCAGCTTCTAAACCCCAAAACCTCTTTTATTGAAACTTTCCTATATTGCAAACATTACAAGTTGGTTCAGACTGTGATAGGGTCAAAGAGAATGGGGTTATAGTCGAGGGAAGTTAGGATCTCTAAAACTTGAGAAATATTATTTTGAATGTTACTTTCCATAATGTCCTTGGTCAAAGAAATCAATAAACATTGTACACTGAGAAAGAGGTTTAGTTAACTTCCTTCTAATAACAGAGGTGATTAGTCTCTCATAGGTTGGAGAGTTGTTCCTGTATAAAATTGTGCTATAGCAAGAAAAAGTCATTTTTTCTACATACTTTTATTATTTTCGTTTTGTTTATTGAGACAGGATGTCACTGTGTAATTGAGACTGACCTTGAACTCCTTATATAGTCCAGTCTGGCCTTGATCTCACAGTGAGTCTCCTGCCTCAGCTTCCTGAGAGTGCTGGGATTATAGGTGTGTGCTACCACACCTTGCCCTCTATATAATTGTTGTTAATGCTCAATTTCAGAGTTGCAGTTACTGAAAAACAGGACAAAATAGGCTTATGCCAGTGGCATTAAAATTTAGTGTTAAGAGAATGAGCTTTGGAGTGAGCCTAGGTTTGGGGAAGGTTGTCTCTTTGATTTTTTTTTACTATTGTTTGATTTGCATGATAGTTGGAAAGTTGTTCAATTGCCCTCTGCCTCAGCTTCCCCACACTTAAAATGAGGCTGCCTCTTTTGAGAATAACCATATAAGTCAAAGAGAGAGAGTTCTAATTCTGCTTATTTTAATGGTAATTTTGGAAGAGATGGTTTTCCAGAGTTCTTTTGGAGAAAGGTGTTCAGGCAGCAGGAGGTTCGGGATCATCTTAAATACAGTTGATATAAGTGCTTTCACCACATTTCCTGAGCTTGAAAATGTTGTCAGGGAGAGAAGTGGGCCTAGAGCCCTGTTCCTTTTTTCTATGACATGCGGCAAAAGCCTTGCTGATGACTGGCAGTGGCTACTGAGGAGCTGGACTAGTGAGTTGTGAACCTAAGCACTCCTTTCAAATACATAATCTAGTGCTTGTGCAGGGAAGTCAGGCTGCATCAAAAGCATCACTGGAAGTTGCTTAGGGTTTAGGCATGATTCTGAGAATCTCTGAATACTTACGCTACTTTGCAAGGGTGGTAAAGGAGCAAGGGAACAAGAGGAGCGTCATCGTTGCCATAGATAATGAATCCCATTTTCTTTAGTTTGTGTCTGAAGTATTTTGTATTTTTTGCAAGCTGCTGTATTCTCTGCAACCCTGAAATGAGACAAGCATGAAGTCCAGTTCCATGGGGTAAGGGAATCAAAGGACAGGTTCACTTGGCAAACATCTCTAAGCCTTTCTGTAAGCTTCCAGAGCAGCTGGGAAGGAGTTGAAATGTGGTAGGGCTATGGCTCCTGGGGAACAGGTCTCCTGTGCCGGAAGAAGGGGTGGAGCAGGAGTGCTACTGGGTACTGCAAGCAACTAAAGTCAGCTGGGTTATTGGGGCACTTGGAGGTAGGGCTGGTGCCTACTATGGATAGTCTGTGGTAAGTGCCTTAAACACATCAACTGGAGAGAAGAGTGTGATAAGAAGTATATACACATGCGTGCATGTGAGCATGCGTGCGTGCGCGCGCGCACACACACACACACACACACACACACACACACACACCTTATACCTCACATCATAAGAAAAGGATCTTATGACACCTGCCTGTATCACCATTTGTTGATACATGGATTTTAGCCAAAATGAACTGACCCCTTAAACTGACCTTCATCCACTTCTCTAATTAAAAGACACTTCACCCAAACTGAATCTGAAGGAGTAGCATAACCCTGGACTTAGATTACCCCAGCTGAGACTAAGACGGTTTTATGGTAGAGTGGTGGTAGAGAGGGGATGGAAGATGGAATCTCTGCTTTTCCCAGCCATAAAAATACAGAGTTGGCCCAAAACAGAAGGGGAAACTAATGTGTGTCCCTAGGAAGGTGTCTGGTGCTTCAGCCCAAAAGCCTATCTTCTGTCCCAAACATGATTCCTAATGCAGGGGTCACACACATGAGACATCAAAGGGAATTAAAAAGAAGAAAAGGTTCTTATGACACTTGCCTGCTCCAGGCTTGTCTCAAAGTAGGCAGGTGAATTATCCCACCAGAATTAGAGGGTGTTTCCTCAGTGAGAATGAGTAAGGCTGAAGAGTTAAGTCCCCTAGAAGTCGACACAACTTTTGCATTTGACGCAAGGGTGTTATTTATTTGGAACGTGCTGCTACCGGAGTACTGGTTGCCTGTAGCTGGCCTTCCTTGTGACTGGCCAGGTGTTCATTCACACTGGATAGAGATCCTGCTCTAGAGATAGTTTGGATATAAACTCTTTGGATAGAAAAAGGCAAAAATTTCAGTAAACACATCAACTAGTTCCTTCTTAGAAAAGAAGGGTCATCTAGTTCCTTCTTAGAAAAGGACCCAGATTGTGTCTTGGCAAAAGGTTGAGCAGTGGGCTTCTTCTATTCAGTATTTTCCCTCCAGAGAACCAAGACATTTGGGTAAGACTGGTTCTACCTTTCCTCTTTGCTACAAGGATAACATGAGGCTCAGGCCTGGCCAGCTGGAATACTCCATCTTGCTGATATTGGTTTAGTGATGGTCCACCATCACTGGGATTACTAGAGTCTCTTTTTTCAGAACAAAATCCCAGTTGCACAGGAAATAGTACTGAGAATGAACAAATGGGACCAGAGCAAATTAAAAAGCTTCTTCACAGCGAACAAACAAACAAACAAACAAAAAACCACCAATGCAGTGGACAGATAACCTATGAAGAGAAAACAATTTTGCCAACTATTCCTCAGAGGACTAACATCTAGGTTACATATAGAACTAAAAAAATTAGATTCTCCAAAATAAAAGATGCAATAACAAAGATGGTAATGAATGAATAAACACAGAAGAAGTAAAAATGGCTAACAAGGACATAAAGAAATTCTCAGCATCACTGACTCTTAGAGAAATGAAAATTAAAACAACACTGACATTCCATCTTATCCCAGGGAGAATGATCATCACCAAGAAATCAAATAATAACAAATGCTGGCAAAGCTGTAGGGAGAAGGAACCCTTGAACGTTGTTGGTGGGAATGTAAACTAGTACAACCAGTATGGAAATCAGTGTGGAGATTCCTCAAAAAACAAACTAGAAATTCTATTTGACCTATCTATTCCCCTTGTAGGTATCTCTCCGAAGGAGCTAAGGACATTATATTACAGCGTTACATGCATACACATGTTTATAGCAGTACAATTTGTAATATTTAAACCTGCAGCTTGTATGTCCATCAACAGATGAATGGAAAAAGGAAATGTGGTATTTACACACAAGGCAGTACTGCTGTTTCATAAGGAAAGACAAACTTGAATCATCTGTAGGAAAATGGATACATCTTGAGACCACAATATTAAGTAAAATAGATCAGACACTTATGTTTAAATATCATGTTTTTCCCTTTTATGAGCAACCCAAATTATAAACAAATAGCAAGATAAAAGATGGAGAAGAGGAAGTAGGGAGATAAATCTCTTTTCAGTGGGAGGGGGTCACTTGATCAAGGGAGAGGTAATGGATGGGAGGGACAGGGAATTTAAAAAAAGGAGTTAATATGTTTTATATACATGTACCAAGTTAGCTCAAGGAATGTAAACATTATGGACTGCAAACATTTACTAATAGAAATTGTAACAGATACTATATAGAGAGGAGGAATCTTGTAGTCTAGCAGCTGAGATACACATTAATCAAATAATCACACAAATGCTTCTAAAACTGCAGTTGTGAGGAGCACGATAAGGGCATTTTTTTGCGGTGTTATGAGAGCTCACATTAGAAAAATCGGACCAAATATGAGGAAGTCAATGCATGATGAGCAAACTAGAGCAGGATGGGTGAGGAAGTATTAAGCAGAAAAAAAATTCAGAGAAGAGCACGCTAGGTAGAGACCTGAGTGCAATAGCGCTGTGAGTTGTAGAACAGAGTGGTTCAAAACTGAGCCAGATGTGGTTGAACATGAAGCAAGGTGAGATTAGAACTATGGAAAGTTCCAGGAGTGAGTCTGGAGGGACTGTAGAATCCAACATTTAATGGTTGGGAAGAGAAAAAGGGAGGAAAAATGGGCAACCAGAGAGGAAGAAGATACAGGAGATGGAAGAAAGTTCATTGGATTTATCAACATGGCGCTCAGTGACAACCATTACATGGTGGTGGAGGGGAGTTGGCTTTAAAGAAGCAGGTAGTTGCAAGTGTAGTTAATTTTATAATGCTTAGGTCTTTTTCTTCTCCTTCCTTCATTCAGAAAATAACAATATACACCACCCTCCAACTCTGGGTTTGCAACATAAACATAAGGGACGTGAAAAGGAGCAGGACCATGTGTGTAAATTCTGTTGCATAGACCTGCCCTTTAGAAAAGTGATTTGAAACACACTGAAGCCTCCCTTGAAAGTATGTGTACAAAGAGTGGCATATTTGAAGTACAAAGCTAGGAAGTGGGAAAGAAAATATTTGCCTTCATTTAAAAAGGTTGACCTATACATTGAAAGACAGGTTTAGAGAAAAGAACAGAGAAGGACAGGTGGACAGAAGAAAAAGAAGGAGGCTATGATAAAATTTGTTATAAAGGTGATAGAAGTGAAGGCACAGATACACATCCTGGCTACCAAAATGTATTCCATATGGCCTGTCCCCTTGTGTGCTGGGTTCGTTTGCTGATTGTTAGCTGCACAATGAACAGATGACTTCATCAGGCTGAGCCTGATGATTCCTAAGTGTTCCCCCTCAAGACTGGAAGGATTTCCTGGCCTGGAAGTGCACAAATGACTTAAATTGCTTTTCCCAATGGCATTATCTTTGCACTTGCCTACAATGTCTCATCTATCATTGGGCTGCCTTGCTACTTAATTGGCCCCGTCTGTCCTGTGTGCCTTGATTAGTCCAAGTAACTGGATCATCAGCTAATGTCACCTTTTTACTGCTTCTAGAGCCTTTGGAGACTTGACCAAGGCAGTTCATAGTATCAGTCCCAGAGGTATCTGACTTGTAAGAACTGAATGTTTTATTTTTACCCTGTCTTTTCTATCTTTGAACAGGTTATTAGCACAGTATGGTTGACAAGCCATTATGACACACTTTGTGGTCACCATGTTTTCTCATATAGGTCACTATAAATGCCTTTGAGGTCTTTGGAGCTGCCCAAAATACAGCTCCTTTCAATTACTCTATTGCTCATTCTTCAAAATTGGAAACACTCATGTTCTTTCAGAAGGCCTGAGGGCAGAGAGAATTTGTACATATAAAATGCTACTCATCTAGACAGGATGTGGGTGATTTTATTAATCACATTGTGCTTTGAGATCTTTGCTTGAAGTGCTTTGTAAGGGCAGGAGCGTTTGGCATAGGGATTGCCCTTGCCGGGATGGCACCTGGGGACTCTGGTGAGTGGATGTTACAACCAAATAGCCTTTGAAACATTCAAAGTCCCTAATAAAATAGTTTCTGATCCTTCTTCCACAAGTGACACAGAAGACAGGGAAGACACCTGATCAGATAAGTAGGCAAATGAGAGGCTCTCTTATGTAGGCTTCTGGAGAGTTTATCTAAGTATTTATTTTGCCAAATTCTGGGCTCTCTGAGAAGGTTGCTGAGTACAAAAGGCATGGACTTTGGCGTTAAATGGACTAGGTATCAGATTCTACCTAGAGACTTAAAGGCTTAAGCCCTCAGTGTTATTTGTGAAATAGGGACAAGCTTATCTATCTCACAGGAGGACTGGGAGAAATAAAGTGGTTAAGGCAGGGAAACTGCTCAGTGCTCTATCTGGCACCCAGTAAGTGTTCAAAAAAGTCAATTATCTCTTTCAGTATGGCTGTAGTTTTCAGTGGCTTTGATGTCACCTGGGAATCATCTGGGGATGTTGGCAAAATCCCATGCCTGGCCTGTACAATTGAATCAGGGTCTCTGGGGATGGGGTGGCATGGATTTTGGTTGTCACAAGGTGCCAGCAAGCAAACTGAGAAGTCTCAGAAACATCCACCATTTTCATCCACCCTCGAAATCATGCACACTCTTGTTTGGTGGCTGACTTACCTTGGGCGAGCCTAGCTTCTCAGCTGCATGTGGGGCATACAAACATGCAGGGCAGACAGGACAATGTCTGACAACATGCTTGGGGTTCTCGGAGAGTACATTACTTGGGGGCAACCTGCTCACCTGACAGCTACCTGCTGCCAAGTGCTTACTCGGCTTTAGATCAACCATTGACAACTTTTCTTATTTAATGAAAGAGAATAAAATCAGGGTGAATCCATCTCTGCAGAGACCTGTGTATTGCTCTTCCTTCCATTCAGACTTCTAGCCCCACCAGCTTGAGACATAGGCTAGGTTAACAGAGGCCACGGATACTTTAACCTTCCCTCCAATGCTGTTAAAACAAAAACAGCTGGGGCAGAGGAAGGAAAACAAATAAAACACAAAGCGTCTTACTACAAAGCTTTGCAGTCCCCTAATAAAAACAATGGTCTGTGGTGTTTCCAAAAATGTTTGGGACAACTCTGTCTCCCAGAGGGCCAGAAGGAATTATGGACAGTGAAAACTACCAGACTAACCTGTCTTAAAGAAGGAAAATTTCCTCCCTGTGGAACCATTGGTATGCAAAAAAAGAGAGAAAGGCATTTCCTGCTGTACAATCAGGAGAAAAAGAGCAGGATTTGACAAGCTGGTGGGCCAATACACTGCCACTGTCCTTTTCTAGCCGGGGCACCCCGATGCCTTGTGGTGACTTGTTTTATTAATTCCCAGGCTTAACAGTGGACATAGAGAAATATGCATTACTCATTCATTGTCTAAATTATTAAGTACATCACCACTGTCCCAATACTACATGGGACAATCTCAAAGCACTTTAGATAGCTTTGATTGACACATTCAGTCCTTGTTTCTAGAAATGGAAAGGATCTTTCCAAAAAACACTGCCCACTTTTTGAGAAGTTGATATTCCTGAAAAATGAACCCCAGAGGAAAATTAAATTGATATGGGGGAATCCCTGCAGTGTGTCTCAGAGTGGTCCTTTCTCCTTCTGGGTCTGCCCTGTGCATTACTGGCTGTGCCTCCTGGCATGGCAAGAGGTGGGGCATTGGGATGAGATGTGGCAGCAGGAATCTAGAGTCTGTTGTCTTAAGTACTGGATACCAGTCAGAACATTTTGTTTCTAAAACACTCAGGGGAAGAGAGATCTCAGCAAAGATCAAGAGGCTACAGAGCGGCGAGAATCATAAGAATCACATTAGCAGTGACAAGCTTCCCAGCAGGGTGGAGAAAACAGCATTTGGAGTGGTTTGCTAAGAGGAACACACATTTTTATCAGGCACTGAAGCTCTTCCTTTTGATGTCAGGATTCCAAGGTTATGGCATGTTTTATAGTCACCTACACATGTTCCAAGGACTCTCCAGGCCACTCAGTCATGCCCTGTGGAATGCATGTAGAAGCAGGCTGGACCCCAGGGTAGATGGCTGTCTGCAGCCTGACTTCAAGCACTCTGAAGACACCCCTGCCTCCACTTCCCCACTAGCTGCTCAAATATGCCATTAGAGGTCCTACCCACAAAGATGAACGAAACAAGACGTCTCTTGCATGTCCACTGTGAGCCAGGAAGTGGTGCTTTGGGTTCTTTTTTACAGAGAAGGAAACAGGCTTTGAGATTAGGGAAGCACTACCCTGATGACTTGGAAGGAAACTGGCTGTGCCCATCGGACTTTCAGCCTTCTCTTCTGAAAAGTGCCTTAAGTGCATGAATCCTGTGATCATGGATATGTACATTTAACCCAAGAACGACTACCTACAGGAGCTGGACCAGTGACTAAACTGGGAATAGATCAATTCTGAGACTCTTTGGAAAGAAATAATCTAATAGAAGACAGGGAAGATACTAAATAATATGCAATGGGAATTGAAGGCAGTAAGACAGATGAAGACATTCTTCTCATTGTATTGTTTTCTGGATACTTATTGAATGAACAATGTAACTTAATGTTAATTTGCATTTAAGGAGAAAGCAATACCTTACAGCTCACTAATTATGGAATTATTATAGAATTTTATACATTATGGGAAGTAATTTGGAATGTTAGGGGACTTTGGGGAACCTTCTTATATCAGTGATTCTGAAGCAGAAGGACACAACAGAGTCCTCTGGAATTTAAAAAAAGTATCTCTTTTTAATTTCTTTTATATTTAGAATGCACAGATTAACTTCTCTACTTGAGATTCTGTCCTAGAACTGAGGTTGACCTTAAAAAACTCAGTGGGCAATTGCGATGTCTACCCGCATTAAGAACCATTGCTCAAACTCACAAATTATATTGATTCTAAAAATAATGACTGATAGTAACTGAATATACCAGGAAACAATTTAATTTCAGAGATTTTTTTTGGTGACCATCCAGCAGATCTGTTTGTGCTGATTATAATTATTTTCTGGGAAGACAAGCATGTTACTTGTCATCTCTGAGCCTTAGTTTGCTGATCTATTCAATGGGGATGACAGTAATAACCATTCCATGTATTTCCTGGGACCTTGGGGAGGATCATTAATTTAGTGTTTGTTTGTTTAGAACCTTTATGTGCAAGTGGTTGTTGTATTCAACAGAGGATTAAAAGATGAATTAATTCACTGTTTTCAAGATTCTTACAAACTAGAAAAATTACTGTGATCATAAAAGAAGGTAGAAAATCAAGTGCCCCGTGAAGGCAGTGCTCTGGATGTTTGGAGTGGAGACCTGGAGGTGGTACCGTAATGTCTTCTGCAGAGAGTGTGGTGGAAGATGCAGGAGGAATGGGTGATTCAGTGCCCAGCATGGATGACAGCCATGGGACAGTCACTGGAGTCGGGCCAGTTGGAGCTGCAAGTGCAGCTCTAAGAGCCAGAATTTTTTAGTGGGTAATGAGACGCTATGGCAGCAGGATAAGCAGAAAATGACATTCGGAGTGGAGATGAAGATGGAAGATGAAGTGGAAGATGAAGTGAGCAGTGTACAACACACGGGTTAGGGTAAGGGCAGTGCTGGAGGTGGTGAGACCAGCTACGCAGCCAAGCACGACAGCGAAACTCCCAAGTGGATGAGGAGATAAATACAGCAGTGCCCGTTTGTGACATGGAGGCAAAGACAGATTGTGGGCTGAGCAACGGTTCATGGTTCTGGAAAGGACTCTGTGAAGCCATGCAATAAAGATGGCTGCCCGTAGCCCACTGTGTAGCACCCACCTATATAAGCAAGAGTCTCTCATTTCCAAAGTGTTAATTAGAAGGGATGCACTGAAGAGTTCTCCAGGAGTGAGGGGGTGAGTTTAAATATCGATGGAGAGTCGCAGCCTTTCTGTAACACCCTCTATAACCATGACATCATGGCAAAGCGACCAAGAATTGTCAACTCAGTTTCCTGGGGTAAAAATCAAGCTCCATCGTCTTGGGCAAGGCATTTCATTTTTCTGTAACTTGAGTTCTTCACTTGTATAATGATAATGATGATAATAATAATAAATGATGTTCATTTCATACTAATATTATAAGAATTAAATATTAAGTACCTAGGGATGATACACAATATATCCAATGTTATTTAAAAAAATATATATTTTATACAACAGATTTCCATTCACATTTCATTAGGCAAAATTCTATAGCTCAAGCCATTTATTTGAACCAAAACCTGAGTGCCTGACTTGGATTTGCTCTCTAAGGCTGGCTCGCTGGTCAAGGTCACTCTAGCCTCCCAGGTCTGTGGTCTCCTATGTCTTTTCGGTGCTGCAGATGTGTTCCCCAATACATCTCTGTCTCTCAAATCTAGATGTTCATCAGTTCACAATACGAAGCAGATGTGACTGCATGAAGTCCTCTTACAAGAACCTGACAGCCTTGGGACATACTACATATTCTTAACATAGCTAAGATATAATCCTCCAAGGGGACTGAGTGCTTCCCAAAGAGAGAGAGAGTCAATGAGAACTTTAGGGGTGTGATGGGAGGGAAACTCCATGGTGGGTTTTAAGGATGAAGGGGCCACATGGTGAGTAACATAGAAACCGAGATTGGCTCTGGGTGATGGTCAGCAAGGAGAGAGAAACTTCAGTCCTATACCTTCAAAGAACTGAGTTCTGTCACATGTATTAGCTTGGAAGAGAAGCCTGAGCCTGAGACAGGAGGATGACTACTGACACCTTGACTCCAGCCTCAGGAGAACCGGAGTAGAGAACAGCCTGTGCCCAGACTCCTGGCACAAGAAAACCATAATAAATGGGCATTGTTTTAAGCTGCTGTTTGTGGTAATTTGTTATGCAGAAATAGAAAGCTAATACATTCGCTCTCGCCCAAACGCACACATGGTGGGCTTCCTCCAGCATGAATACACTTGCTTAATCCTCCCCATCTGTGGCTGGCAAGGTAGCTGGTTTCCCCAGAAAAATTCTCCAAACCAGAGTGGAGCTGAGTGGATTTTGTTGCTTGGATGAAAATGATCCCATGATGGGAAAGCGAAGGCTAGTGTGGAATAGCAGCTCCCCTTCCCTCTGGGAGACACTTCAGATGGAGCTGGTTGCCTTCACCAGTTGAATTGAATCAACATGGAATTCCACGTGTGTGACATCACAGTTGCCCCATCTACATGCAGGAAACAAATAGGAAAAGGAAGTTCTGGAAGGACGATGGTGTAAAAGGATCTCTTATTTGTAGGGTGGTGGAAAGGAAGCAGCCACGCTATCCTTCGGACTTCATGCCGTCTAAGAAAACAAACAGATTCTCTTTACACCCTTGCAAGAGAGATTTTTTTAAAGGACTCTGAGAAAGTGCAGAATTTACTGGGCTTCTATAAATCTATACTCTTGGCCATCTCTCAAAATGAAGTATATGAAGGGACTGAAGGTTCTCAAACTGTTTGCTCGAAGTTTCTGTCTGATGGGGCAAGCATCCCTTCCTAGTTAGAATGCAGTTTGTTGGCTAATTCTGCATTTCTTGGACAAACTTAAGCTACCCTACATGTATGTAAACAGCAGTAGGGCAGAGAAGCAGTGCCTGTCATCTTGATTGCTAACCCTGACCTTCAGGCTGCACACACAAAAAGACCAGGTAGAACGTTTTTACAAAACCCCAGCACAGGTGATTAATCATGGACCAAGGCAGGCCCTCAGTTGAAAGCCACTGGAGCGTAGCACCTGACATCTGTTTTGTATTAGCGATTGCTGAAATGCCAGTGGCCTGAAACCATTTAGAAAATGCAGCTCTCCGCGCCCTCTCTCAGCCTCTTTCTGTGTCTCCAGCTGGTAACCAAGTGGCAAATATATTTAGGAAGCAGCAGCTAGTTCCTCCCTCTGCAGTGTCAAGTGCCTCCCATGCCAGGGCCCTTAGGTGGTGCCTTTTGGATGGAATTCTCTGTCACCACCCCTTTGTACCTATCAAAGGACTCAGAGGGACAGAACTTGTGGTTGCTGAGTTTGAGAAGGGGAAAAAAGTGGCAAGAAGCTAGTTTAGTATTTACTGCACTCTCTGCTGGGATGGAAAACAAGAAACATGAGAAGACTTTTTAGAACTGGGTGACTGTTGTGGTTTTATTGCTCTGATCATGGTCCCTTTTTGATTTTTACTGAGAATTTCAGCAGAGGAATAAATCTCTACAGGAGCAGCCTCCTGATAAGCTTGTTCATACCAGTGAGGAAGTACAGAGTGTTACCCCAAACTAGCAATGGCAGGTGAGGAAAGTGTGACTGAATCTCACGTCAAAAGTATAACAGTAGGAAAGTGAGAAAAATCCCTCTTGAGAAGTCATTGCTGTCATCCAATGGACTCCCCCCGCCATGCCTTAAATCTTTCCACTTACTCTTGTTTTTTAAACCTCTCACACTAAGTGTAAAAATATGTGTGCCCTGTTCCAGGGACCAGAGCAAAGGCTGAAGGGCACAGCTGGAAGGGGCCGGTGCCACTTTTTCCCAGCCCACGTTGGGTTAGGGGCAGGGTCAATACCCTACCTGCCAATCTCAGGATAAACTTTCACAAATGATCAGGATACATGGAATAATCCCTACAAAATGAGTTTAAAGTGAGGTATGGTTTCAGAGCAAACACTTTTCTAAGTATTGTTTTCTCCTTTCTCTTTCCTCTGGAGCAGGTACATAAAATGATTGAGTTTCAAAATTAATGAAGTGAGTTGAAACAGTTTGGCATTTTATTGGACTCCTTTTCTTCATAATTGAGTACAACCTAGAAATTTCATCTTTAGAAAATTTTTTTAAAATACCGGATCTAGTATAGAATGAATTATCTGGTGTGAATTTGTTGGTGTAGACATAACCACAAAACAAGCAGCTTTTAGTGCTTATTAAAATAGACAAAATGCTCAAAGTGCTGTTGATCAAGTCATATTTTTATACTAACTGATCTTGATATGGAGTCTGCAGTTTCCTGTCTCTGTCTGGGCTCAGAATTCAGTCTTTCTCTGTGTCTGGTTACCTCAGCTAGCCAAGTACTGGGTGCTCAGGTGATGAGCATCAGAGTTTCAATCCTTGTTCAGTCCATTAACTTCCTTTTAGTCTGTGGTTCCCAAACAACTCACAGAAAACTGAATGAGAGGGCTGGCTCAGAATAAACCTGTACAGTTCAGGCAATTAGCCTAAGCATCCATGTTTTATAACTGCATTTTACAGTTTTCTGATAATGATGCTGTTTTCTGTCTCACCATAGTCCTTCCCCTCCCCCAAATATATTTTTATGTTACTATTTCTAAGATACATGTTCTCACTTGTAGCCTGAATTTTGCAGCCTTTCCAATTTTATGTCATTTTAATTTCTTCAGAGGAAGCATTACCCTCAGGGTCCATTTTCTGTCTCCCAAAAGAACAAAAGAGTGGGAATTTATCAATATGGTGGTGATGATATCAGTACCTGCCATGACACAAGCCTGAATTCTGTGGAAAAGAAACCAGAAGAGTTGCAGTAAAAGTCAGACCAGTAGCCCTGAGATTCCCTACAAAAGCGAGAGATTCATCTTCAGTCCTCTAGAATTTATTTTTCTTTTGTTATTAGCTATGTTTGTTCTACTTCAGGTCAAGAATTTATGTAGTAAGTCAATAGAAAAAGACTGGGAAAGTGACAAAACTAGAGAAGATCCCACATGTCTATCACAAAGTCTGAGGAGAGGATAGCCTAGGCTTGGTATTAACTGCTGTGGCCGGGACAGCCTGCTATTCACCAAACTTGCTTCCTTCTCTTAGGCAGATAGGTAATTTCATTTCCCAGAGTCCTTTGTAGTTAGTCAAAGTCATGTGATTGAGCTACAGCCGATGGAATTTGGGCAGAAATATGGTATGTCTCACCAAGCATGGTCAATGAAAAAAGTACAAGCACACGGTCCTGTGTGCTCCTTACCCTCTTGGCCACAGCCTTGGAAGCCACATGTGAAGCTGAAGCAGCCACAGAAAGGACAGAGGCTAGGTTCCTGGAAGAGAATACCTTGCCCAGCAGGTAGGCATTCCTTCCAATTTTGGACTTTATATGAGGAAAAATGTACATTTCTGTATATGTTGGGACCTGTCTGCTGCAATTAATAGAGCATAATACAGCTCTTACAAAGAAGGATACTATAGAGAGCTATCAAGAAGTCAACATCCTAATGCTCTTCTATGTTTTATTATCAATATACTACACAAAGAAATCCAAATTTTTCTGTAGGAGTTTTAATTTCTCAACCTCTTATTACTAGTCACCAAATAGTGTCATAAACACATAGAATTTCTTGACTGAAAAACATTCAAGGTGCAAGTCATCATTGAGAAGGGGGAAGTGAAAGATGGCAAAAGAAAATGCCATTTTGGGTGCTTGGAAATCACTGTACTCTCCTCTATTTCAGAAATGAGCTGGTTCAGACAGGGAGGATTAGCTACCGGCAGTGACCAGTTTCTGCTGATTACTGTGTATAAAAAAGTCAAATGCACTTTTGAATTTCAGAGGGTGTCTCCATAGGAAACCTCAAGTGAGGGATTCAGCTAACTGCCAGGATAATTAAAGGGGAAGCTCCATTGTTTTGCTTCTGTTGTATGTGCGGCACCAACTCGGGCTGTCCAGCTCCCTCATCTCACTTCTATGATGTCTAGACCAGTCTTCAGTGCACACACTACAAAACCATTCATTTCTCAAAGAACAGAAAATGGAATGGAGACTTCGCAAAAATCTAGATGTCTAGGAATGTACTCACTCGTGAAGTGATTACAGCTCCAACATTTGAAGAAAAATAATTCCATAGGCAACCTCAAGTGCATTTAGATTCCAAGTCCTGTCCAGAAAATCTGCTTAGTCCCAAATTGCATGTCCAGTATCCATTTATTCACACATTTTGTGAATAAATGGCACAATTCAATAACTACTCTCTGTTCAACAATCTGGATCAAGGATGTATGTGGGGCTAACACAACAGAAGCAAAAAACTGCAGGAGACTGGAGAGAGGAAGGTTTATCTTTTGACTGGCTGAGGCTTCAAAGGATGAAGAGGAGTTCTGGAGGTAGAGAATGGATATAGTGAGTCGTGGGAATAGATAAGAACCTTCAAGAGAGGAAAAGCCTCGAGCATACTCAGGGAAGTACAATGACCTCAGGACAGAAGATGAGATATGTCAAAGCTTACACTGGGTGGGGTCTTTCATTCAGTCAACATATGATTCTGATGAAACATGGAGTTCTGTTTTGCCTAAATTTATCCATTAAATGTAGGAGACTTGTTTTATTAGCAGCAATGTGGGTATTGTCTGCTGAAGTAAGGTATTATGCACATTAACAAGTGGAATTTTGTATTTATTTTCTTTAGTAACTGAATTTCCACTGTTCTGTTTCTGCCTATAGACACAACTGGTCACATGATAACAAACAAGAGAAATATTTCCATACACATGAGAGTGGCAGGTAATCTTAGGATTTAGAGAGCTGGTGAGACAACCACACTGAAGCAAAACTAGGGGAGTACTGATTCCACTGTGGACATTACGGGTTTGCCTGTAGCCATTTCCGTGAACTAATCCTAATTTAAGCACTGGCCTTTAATTGTAGGTAGAATCATTCCAGTTTTTCCTGTCTCTAGTTAACTTTTGTATTTGAAAAGGCTCCTCTTGCACACAAGTTTTAAAATATGTCAACGATTTAGATCTTCAGGTAAATGAGTCTGCAGATCTAAAGGTTGCACATTCGCAAGGCAACTAGGTGAAAAAGTGGAATTATAACAAGAACCTTAGTATCTTACATTCAGTGAGTGCATTAGATGGAAAGGGTCATCTTTTCTTTAAACAGTGCCCCTGTCATTCAACATCACGTCATTAAAATTGTAGCAATTACAAGAAGAAGATGAGAAGCCAAGAGGAGAGCGATGATTATAGTGCAAAGTCAAGCAGATCCCACAAAATTATAGAAAAAGCCAAAAAGCTGTTCTTTCCAAGTTATGAGTATGAAGTATTTGGTCATAAGTTATTCTCATAATAAATCAACATTTAGCAGCTTCTGCCTCTTGTGGCTCTCCTTTCTCACCAAATTGATTCTACCTATGGAAGAATTTGAGTAATCATGAAAATTATCATCTAGTCAAAGTTATTAGGGAAGTAATAGTGTCTCTGTCATATCCCTGCTATCGGATTGACTAACGTAGTCAGTGTTGTGGTCGGTCATAGACTCTGAGGAATTTTCATGCTGCCGATAGTTACACAAAAGCATAGGGGTTTGGGAAGCTGAGGCAAGAGGATCACCACCAGTTTGAGGCCTGCCTGGGCTTGTGGATTTAAGGCCATCCTGAACCATATAGTGAAACCCTGTCTCCAAAAACAAACAAACAAGACAAGCAAACACCAAATGCACAGGGCTTAAAAGGGGACCTGTTGAAAAGAATATGTGCTTTATATGGGCAAAAGGCTGTCTGCAGTTGCCACCGCCAGTATGGTCACAGACGTTGGGTAGGACTGGTGAGGTGCTTGAGGCAACTGGGTGGCCAGGATTGCTGCTTTCATTTAAACAAATTTTAAAGAAGTGCATCAAAACATATTTCATGCTTTCCTTCTTGTGATTTACATTTAATTCTCTCCTTCTTCCTCCATTTCTGCTTGGTCCTCTGCCTCGGTCTGCCTTTTCCCAAACCGAATCCTCTGTTCTTGCTGTTTCCCTCTGCACATACACCCTCACATGTCTCCTCTCCTTTACATGGAAACATGCTTCTCCAAGTTGAGCCCAGATCAGAATCCCCCACAAAGCTGGCTGACCCCATCTAGGGCTCCTGCTTCAGAAATCCTGCTTCAGGGATGGTGTTGTGGATGTGGCCACCCACCGCAGAGGCTCCACCCTTGGAGGGACGCTGGTGGATAAGGACTGTTCCGTGCTGTAGTCATCTCAAAAAGATGGTCCCAAATACACACCAGCATCTGCACCATGGCGCCATTAGCGGTGGATGCATCTCTTCCCAACAGGCTGAAGTAGGCACTGACGGGAGGGGATCAAGCACAGAGGTGTAAGGAAAGACAGAGATGTTTATTTGCTGAGATAAGAGGGAAAGTGAGAAGGATGTCATCTTTCAATAAACATTTGCTGAGAACCGATGTTTGCCAGGCACTATTATTCATATGATGAATGA
>PVLD010000042.1:368812-464992 GCA_004027595.1 Dinomys branickii | reverse complement strand
CTGAGCTATATCCCCAGCCCATATCATTTTCACTAATGGAAATAATGCCAAATTTTGCAGAAAATTCTTTGTTATTTATTTCCTTAGGGTAGGTTCCCAAAAGTAGAATTGCTTGGCTAAATGGCATGTGTATTAGAAAAATCTGTTATTTGTAGCAGTCTGCCTGCCTTAACATCAAAATACCCTCAGCTGAGTGGTTTATTTTCTCACAGATCAGGGCTGGAAAGTCCAAGAGCAAGTTTCCAGCAACGTTTAATTTCTGATGAGGACTCGCTTCCTGACTCGCACACTGCCCCTGTCCTCCTGTGGCCCTTGCTGTGTGTGTGCGTGCATGCAGAGCTCTGGTGCCTTTTCCTCCTTACAAGGACACCAGTCTTATCAGATTAGAGCCTCCCCCTTGTGACTCATTCAATCTTAATTACTTGCTGGCTCGGCCCATCTCCAAACACTATTCCGGGAGCAAGGGCTTCAACACATAGCCTGGGGGAGGAGAAAAACTCAGCCCTGGCACTGTGTATTCCACACTACCCTTCAGAAGGGGTGCACAGCTTGTGTGTCCCCCACTGGTACATGGAGAGGCCGCCTGCCCCCGCCCCCTGCCAACACTGGGTGTTAGCGTTTATCACTTTGTTGGTCTAAATAATGGTGATTTTGTGGTTCTCATAGCATTCATTTTTCACATCTATGCACAGTTTTTCTTCTACTTTCATATTTGGGTTTATCATTCCCCATATTATGTAACATGTTACAAAGTTTTTGTGAGTTTTTTTATGTGTGATACTGGGGATTGAACCTAGAGCCTTCACAATCAGCTATATCACCAAGCCAGCTTAAACTTTTTATTTTGAGACAAGGTCTCACTAAGCCACTACATTTCCCAGGCTGAATTTGAATTCATGATCTCCCTGTCCCAGCCTCCTAGCCTACTGAGATCACAGGCATGCCCCACTGTGCCCAGTTTTCCAGGTCATTTGTACTTTTAAATTTTGCTTATGAGTATAAACTCATTCATTTTGTTGTGGTTTATTTATTTGATGATATTATTCCTTAAAATCTGATTTATAATTATCAACATTTATTTCCTTTATTTTATTTGGAAAAGTTTATTGCAGCAAACCTAAAAAATGGATAAGCAAAAAAAAAAAAAAAGAAAGAAAATGAATTACTTAGGTGTCATCCCTATAAACATTTTTAGGTATAACCCTCAGGTATCTCTTTCGAGACTTCTCTGTGCAAACATATGATTATATTAAAATTTTGCAAAAATTCATACTTGTATCAAAGCCAATTTGTGCACTGTTCCAGGTCTGTTGTGTCCTGCTTCCTTTGCCTTTTTGATGGAGCTGCCATGGTAACCCCAGCTACCAGCCCTGCCCCTGCAAAGAGACACGCTGTGCCTGTCCCCAGGCTGGGTTGGACCCGCGGAGTGTGTGGCACTTCCAGTGGCTGCCTGGAGAGGCAACCCGGCCAGACAGGTGGGAGAAGCTAATGCCCCTGGGGTGGACTTTGACAGTGAGAGGCAGAAGATGGGAAGGGCCTAGGAAGTAAATAATTCCTCCTTCCTCACCTTATGTACTGTCCTGACAACCGGGTTACGTATGATGTTAACTCTCTGGACACGTTTTGTTCGTGCAATCAGTTCTGTTGTCTTACTAATGCACCACAAGACATGTGCTGTGCCTCCTTCCTGGCCTGATTTTCTGTTTCCTTCACTCAGGGCTTCCTAGGATGGCACCTCCAATACAGCAGTAGCACTGGGGCTTTGGCCTCAAACTTGACACATTAGGTACTTTTAGCTTGTGTTTTTATCCCCACATGGCAAGTAGGTTTGGTTAATCTTGCACATTAATTCTGATCGATGGGTTGTGGCTATCTTGAGTGCTGTACTGAGAAAGACTTAGAAGCTCTGCTCTAAACTCAGCTGGAAAGAGTCGTGATTGACAGGCAGTGTCTGCCACGCCTGTTTGTTCCGTGGTTGGCATGACAGATTACAGATGCCACAGTGACCTCCTAAAAGGTTATCCAGGTTTATATGGCAGGAGCTGCATTTGTCTCACACCTGACATGGGATGTTATCATTTTTGAAGAAATTATTTTCTGCTTTCACAGGTAAAAGTCAACTGTCTTATTTTAATTTCAATTTCTTTGATTTGAAAGTGAAAACATTTTCATATCCTTATTGACAGTGTTTCTCTTCAGAGGTGCCCAATTCTCTCTCTCTCTTTCTCTTTCATTTCTAATCTTAAATTTTAATTTTGAAGCAAAGTAATAGATACCATTCAAAATAAAACTATACTAAGTGGCTAATAACAAAGAATAGCAGGTCACTTTCCAGCCTTCTTACCCTGAGTTTTCTTTCCATAAACACTATTTCCATTTATTATTTTATTATTTTTATATTTTGGCAAAGAGGGGAGACAGTTTCCTCAATGTTTTAAATAATTTTCCTACAGTTGCTATTTTATAATTTTTCAGGTTTAGGTGTTTGTTGTGGCTTGTGTCTAGATGTGCCCCCAAAGCCTTGTTCATGAACTCATAGCTGGGAGTTTGGGAGGTGGCTGGATCTGGGATTAAACTGTGTGATGCTGGGGTTAAGAATGTGTGACTACTTATTCAGCCCACCGGCATAGCACAGTTCTGGGAATGGGTCAGGGTAAGGCCCACCCTGGGTGTGAGTAGTGCCACCCGAAAGGCGGGTGGCCTGGAAGGAGAAAAGGCAGAGGCAGGCTGATGCTGCTGCCCGCTGCTTTGCTGTCTGCTGCCTGCTTGCCATGGATTATTTTTGTTCTGCAGTGCTCCTCTGTGACACTGCCCTGCCTTCGACCCAGCGAACTATGGACTGAAACCTTTACAAACTGTGAGCCGGATAAACCTTCCTTCTTTAACTTTGGGTGTTGGATATTTTGTCTCAGCAGAGAGAAAAGTAACTAAGACAGTATTATCCATGGACAGTCTTCTATGAAAGATAAAAATTTACCTGTCCTATCTTCTCATTCCTCATTTCCCCTCCCAGAATGCTTTCTCTTCTCCCGTTCTCCCCATATATATGTACAATCATTTGGAGGTGAATCAGTATCGAGGAGAAACACTATTATGAATACCTAAGTATTTCCCAGCTAACCCTCAGCGTGTGTTATGATTACCTTTTCTCTCACTGTTTTTCCCCTTGAGTTTATTGCCTCAGTTTTTGTTTCTTTGATTTCCTATAATTCGACTCTCTGCTACAGCTGTAAAACATCTGTACAAAAATCTTTCTGTACAACCGAAGACTTAAGGTAACCTATCAATTCCATGGCCTCTTCTGGAGCTCTTGTCCTTCTGTGCTGATCTGCTGTGGTCGGTCTCCACGTCTGCGCCCAGTTACCATCCAGATGCTTCTTCACCATTACCCTGCGGATTCCTGTCATCCGGTTCCGGTATCGGGTTCCTAGCCATGAGGATTCTAATCCTAGCTACCTTCCCCCACCTTTTAACCTTTTTCCCCCCAGTACAGGGATTAAACACAGAACCTTCGCACTGAGTTACACCGTCAAACCTTTTCAGTTTTTGTTTTCTTTTTTAAGACGAGGCCTCACTAATCCAGCCTGGGCTTGAATTTGGAATCCTGCCTTAGGCTCCCAAGGTACTGAGATTATGGGGGTGTGCCACCCTGCCCAGCTTATGGCCTTATTTTGATGGAGTATATGCTCTACTTGCTTTTTCTGGAAGTCCAAAATGTTGCTACCCTGTGTCCTCCAGTGGGAAGGCAGCTCATAAAAACATGGTGTATCCTTGTTCATCGATTCACCATCTGGACACTGTGAGGCTTCTGGCTCTTCCCCAGAGTGAAAAGGACCATGAAAAGTAAACATTTTAATCAGTGCAGGACCTCTAGGCAGCCACAACCGTGCAACTAGAGACATTTGTGAAAGAGGGCTTCCAGAACTGCTTCAGAAAATGGGCAGAAGGATGGGACAAGTGTGTTCAAAGCAGGGGTGGGTATTTTGAGGGGGATTACTTGCAAGATGTCTTTTCCTATAATACAGTTTTTAAAAAATTTTAAACATTCACTGTGATTTTAAATTACATCTCATAGGTTAACATTCAAATTTCAACAGCTAAACACACAGTTCAGTTAATTATTAAGCACAGGTGTTTGGCGGGCAGCTTCCTTCTCATTTAGGGTTCCTGCTTCTTCTGTCTGGTGACTGCACCAAGGTATTGGGACCTCTTCTAGGTAATCTGAAAACGCTCCACGTGACAAAGGAAGAGCACATGGAGGATCACAGGAAAGGTTTCAGAGAACTGGACTGGAAGTAGAGTGTCACCTCCCCTCCCATCCCATGATCAAGACTCAGGTATGAGAGTCTCCCCGGTGAAGGGAGGCTGCGAGCATCATCTCTCCATGTTCAGTTAGGGGAGGACAAGTAACACTACAACAACTGTGCTGCTCAGTCACAGCTGAAAATCGCATCTCTTTACAATTCTAGAGGCATTCCTTTATTGTCTCCTCGCTTCCCATACTCCCACTGAAAGTCTGGTATAATTTTGATGGCTGTTTCTTTGCATTTGAAATTTCTCATTTGGTAACTGGTGAAAGTTCGGTGGAAAAAGGTTAAATGAGGGAGAATGTATTCCATTGTCATGGTGTGTGTAAAATTGTAGTGCTTACTGGAGGTGATTTTGCTCTGCAGGGGATATTGGGTAATGTCTAGAGACATTTGGTTTTCCTGACTGGGCTGTGCGTGTGTGTGTGTGTGTGTGTGTGTGTGTGTGTGTGTGTATGTGTGTGTGACATGGCTACTGCAGTTCAGTGAGTAGCAGCCAAGATGTTGATAAACATGCAGCCATGCACAGGCCAGACCCTGAAACAGCACTGTCCAGACACTAATGTTGGTAGTGCCAGGACTTAGGAACCACACCCTGAGATTATGTCTGGGCTTTCAGTTCAGGACACAGTCACTGCCACCATAGTGAAGCATGCACACTGGATGCACAGAGGGAATTTTGATGAAGTTTCCCTAAAGGTTAGGGAGTGTTGCCGCTATGGTCTTGTCTCCTGTGCAAGAAGCTGGCCTTACTCTGCTGTAGCTAGGACCTGGGTTCCCAAGGTAGGTTTAGTACAAATTCAGTCACCTGGGGGATAATTGATCTCTATGATTTTGGCTCTCTCTCACCATGAACATGGATTTGTACTTTATTTTGGTATTCCTTAGTGACTTTCAAAATAGAGTTTTGTATTTTTTTCCACTAAGGTTATTATCTATTTTATTAGATTTATTCCTAGGTATTTCTTTTTTTGTGGCTCCTCTAAGTGTTACCTATTTTTTTGATAACTGTTCAATATTTCTCCCTTATTAATTTTTTAAAATTTGAATTATAGAAAAATGGACCTAACAGTACAATAAACAATGGTAACTTGAAAAAATTTATATTTTGCTGTGCTTACTATTAATGTATAAGAATAAATACAATTATTCTTGTATGTTGACCTTTAAAAATCATACCCATGTTAATAGCAGCACAATTTACAACAGTGAAGCCCTGAAAACAGCCTCGAGGCTCACCAGCAGGTGGACGGATAAAGCAAACATGGCAGATATGTACAATGGGATTCTCCTCAGCCATAGAGGAGAATGGAAGCACGTCACGGGTAGAAAAAAGTGGAGAGGTTAAGCATCACATGGTTTCTCCTATATGAGAAACCCCAAATATAAACTAATTGAGGAGTAAAATAAAGGAGTGATGGTAGGAGACAGAGAGGCAGACTTGTTGGAGATGGGGAGAGGATCGAGGGAAGGTGGGAGGGGAAAGGGTAGGAAATGGAAAGGAAGATGATCAAGTTAGGATTCATAAGCACCAATTCCCCCAGACAAATGTATTAGGTATTGCAAATATACACAAATAAACAGTGTTTTGTGGGTTTGTGTAACTAGCTTGTATAATTCTTCCATTCATTTAAAATGACCATCCTGGACAATAGAGCAAGATACTGTCTCTCTTTTTGTTTTTGGTACTAGGAATTGAACTCAGGACCTTGCACTTGCCAGGCAGGCACTTGTGCTGCTGAGCTGTATCCCCAGCCCAAGACCCTATCTCTGAAATGAACAAGTAAATAAAAAGAAGTATAGTTTTGCTCTGTAGGAGATTATAAGATTGGCAAATAATGACAGTTTCTTTTCCCTTTCCAATTTTTGTACTTTGTTTTTGTTTTCTTTCTTTCTTTTATTTTTGGACCGAGGATTAAACCCAAGATCTTTTCATTGGGCTGCATCTGCATTTATTTTAATTTTTTTGAGACAGGGTCTCGCTATGTACTTCAGGCTGGCCTTGAATTTGCTCTGTAGCCCAGGCTGGCCTTAAATTTACGACGACCCTCCTGCTACAGCCTCCCAAGTGCTGGGATTATAAGTGTGTGCTGAAATTTTCTTATTTTGATATAGGGTTTGATAAGTCCCTAAATTGTCCAGGCTGGGTTTGAACTTGGGATCCTTTGGCTGGGATTACAGGTGTGTGCTCCCATGCCTGGCTATTTTCTTTTTCTTTCTATATAGTTCAGGGCAGCATTAAGAGTGGTGAACCGGTAGACATCCATTTTTCATTCCTGTTCACAAAGGATGTACTTCTAGCGGGTCTTGTTCCTGGTTACTAAGAAGACGTCTTTACAAAGCAGCTGGAGTAAGGTGTTTGCTACAGGACTTTTTGGTAGTTATTATTTATTAGATTAGAGAATTTATTTTTTATGCCAAGTTTGCTAAGTTTTTAGCAAGAATAAAGGTAATATTTTTATCAAAGAATATTTTGCATCTGTTGGGATGTTTATATAGTTTTTCTATTTTAATCTGTCAGTGTGCTGAATTGTATTAGTAGATTTTTCTAGTGTTAAAATATCCTGGCATTTTGGGGATAAACCACTTTGGTAAATATAGATATTCTTTATTATTCACTCTGGATTTGGTTTGATTATATTTTGCTCAGGATTTTTGCCTCTTTACTCATAAATGCTACTAATCTATAATTTTTCTTTCTTGTACCAGCCTTATCTAAATTTTATATTAAGGTTATATGAGCCTGTGAATAAAATTGGGACAATCTGGTTCTTTAATGTTTGTCTGAAAATGTCACATAAATCTAATGTTTTCTTTGGCAGAAGATTTTAATTACTCATTCTACTTCAGTGTTAGAGAGCTATTCAGGTTTTTAATTTTTATGCTATATTTTTCTGGGTAGTTTTCTATTTTGTTTATATTTTTCATTTATTGGAATAGAGGTGTTATTATTAGTGCCTTTTAAATCTTTTTCTTATCTGGAAATTTTAATATATAGAATATAATTTCTAGCTTGAGGTTTTTCAAGAACTCTGGCTTTGCTGACTTTCTATGATTTTAGCTGCTACTCTTGAAATTTTACTGAAATAAACTGCATTCTAGCTCATATATTTTCTTCATAACAATAAAAGGATGCTAGAAATTTGAAAGCCACATTTTCCTTTCTCTCTGAATTCACACATTTTTTTCTTCTCCCAGTATCTCAGCCAATTTTTTTTTTTCCCCTTTCATTACTGGGGATTGAACCCAGGACCTTGTGCATGCTTGGCAAATGCTTCTCTGCTGAGCTACATCCCCAGCCTTATCTTTTTTAAGCCCACAAATTGCACATTACTTTTGATATAGTTTTGATTTATCAGTGTTTGTGTGGTGTTGCCTATATGATTATCATATTATCTATTTTTTAAACATTCCTTCTTGTGTTTTACACTTCCATCTCCTTCAAGTACACCCTTTAGAAATTCCTTATTGAGAATCTCAGGTTTAAAAAAAATAATAAATTAAAAAAATAAATAAAAAAAAAGAATCTCAGGTTTTGTTCTGCTGAAGTGTTTTAATTTTGATCTTGAAAGGCAGTTTTCGAAGGATAAATTTCTAGGTTCACATTTATTTATTTTCATTCAGCACATCAGAGAAATCATTCCACACTGGCTTCCACTGTTGCCTTTGAAGAAGCAGTAATCAGTCCACGTTTCTCTCCTTTGTAAATAATTTGTCTTGTCTCCAGCTGATTTTAACTATGATGGTTTCTTTATCCCAGGCTTTCCTCTAATTACTGTGATGCATTTAGCTGTGCCTTTATGTTTGTTTATCCTGTTTGGAATTCACGTACCCGTTGATTTGAGAATACACAGACCATCCTGTAATATTCTTTCTTCTATCTCTTTAAAAGTTGCACCCCTTTACTCTTTGTAAATTCCCTCTGTGCTTTTAAAACTCCAAGCTGACATATGTTGTCCTTCTCACCGTCACCTCTGTTCCTCTGAACTTCATTTCTATATATTAAATATAAGTATAAACGTATTTATGTGTGTGTCTTAGTTACTTTTCTCTCATTCCTGAGACAAAACACCCAACACCCCAAATTCAAGAAGGAAAGGTTTATTCAGCTCACAGCTTGTGGAGGCTTCAGTCCATAATCAGCTGGCTCCAAGGCAGGGTGGCATGGCACAGGGGCAACAATTCAAGGCAGCAGAAGACAGCAAAAGCAACAAGAGTAAAAGCAGTGGGGGGGGGAGCAAGGCTAGTTTCCTCCCTTATGTTGTAAAAGGACTACCACCCTCTGGGGTGAGTGTAGCACTCACACCACGTCCATGCCCTCCTCTTGCACAGGATGAGGATGTTTACAAAGTAAGGACCCTGAGTCACTTAGTTAAACTTTTAAACTTCTCAAGTTGACACAATGTATCAACCTATACAGCATGTGCATCTTTGGTTTTCTTGTGCGGCATTATAATTTCTTTATAATTCTTATTAATGAATCATCTGATTAATTCTGTGTCTAATCAGCTGTTTAATTCACTCATTAAATTTTTTGATGGTTTCTCTTTTTAACAAAAAATTAATTGATTTTATTTTTTAGAGCAGATTTGGGTCTATGGCAAAGCCAAGTGGAAAGTGCACTGAGTTCCCACAGGGCCCCTTTCCACACATATCCCAGCCTCCTCACCATCAACAGCCCAGCACTAGTGTGGTACATCGGTTACAGTTAGTGAGCTGATATCACTCCACCATTCTCAACCCAGATGTGTACTTCACATTAGGCTCCTGTACCATGTACCATCCATGGGTTTTGATGAACGTGCAGTGACAAGGATCCGTAAGTCTAGTAACACATGGACTGCTTTCACTGCCCTGAGCATCTCCTTGCTCCACTTACTCATCCCTCTCTGCCCACAGACCTTCTCCACGAGGAGCCTTCCAGTGCAGGAGGCCGTCAGTAGGCTCTTCTGGGCAGGCCACCAGCTATCAGACTAGAGTCTGTATCTCTTACTCAGGTTGGGGCTCTGGGGTTGCACTGCTCCTAACCAATGAGATATCTGAAATCTACTGCAGTCGCCCATCAAAAATGATGGTTGACCCACTACATCCACAGGGTCTGCCTTTGTGGATACTACCAAATAGAGATTGAAAATATTTGAAAATAATTGCATCTGTACTGAACATGCACGGACTTTTTTCTCACTCCTATTCCACAAACAATACAACAACTACATACATAGAACTTACACTGCTAGGAACTGTAAATAATCTAGAAGTCATTAAAATATAGGGGGGAATGTGTCTAGGCTATGTGCAAATACCTCAGCATCCTATATAAAGGGTTTAGTTCCATGGATTTGGGGGTTCTCAGGGTCCCAGAACGAGTGATGGCTGTATTTCCAACGTTCTTTTTGTTACTTAGCAAACTTCAAGGTCTTAATTGGGATGCATCCATTCACACCTACATCATACTCTTCACACTACAGTATTTCTGAGTAAAAGACCATAAACTGAACATAGCATCAGGGCTCTCAGAGCAGCAGAATCCTTCACTTCCTGGTGGACACTGTGAGTTTGGACTGGGGTTGCTGCACCGCCAGTCAGAAGTCTTTTCCCTACTTTCCCAGGTGTCCAAAGTCTCAGGATCTCATCAGCCCTTGGAGTTTGAAAGCCCCAAGCAAGGAACACAGGCAACGTTTATATTCCTTAGGACATAATTAATTTGATTTTTAAAAAGTGATGTGACATTTGTTGTGCTCATTTTATGACACAAATCCATATCCATTACATTTGCTTAACATCTATCTACTTCTCCAGATTATAGGTTTCTTGAAGACTAAAACCATTTCTGTTCTGCTCATCACAATATTCTACAGCAAATGTCTATGAGAAGAGGGGAATGACGGAGGAGGTATCTGAGGGAAGATGAGGGGAAAAAAAGAGAAGGAAGGATGGAGGGTGTTAAAATAGCAAAGCTATAACTAGGCCCTCCCCTTCCATGGCTCTACACTACCTGCTCTGAGGACTCAAATACCAGGGCCTTTCAGGCATGATGTACACACTTATACTGTAGTCCCAGAGCTCTGAGCTCTGGGAGGCTGAGGCAGGAAGATCACAAATCTGAGCCCAGCCTGGGCATCTTGGCAACTTAGTGAGATTCTGTCTTAAAAAGAAGTAAAAAAGAACTGAGGGTGTAACTCTGTGCAAAACCCTGTGTTTGATCCTCAGTACTAGAAAGCAACAAAACAAAACCACAACGAAAACAAATCCAGCCCTCCATGTAGTTTGCTCTAACTTCTCAGTCTTACTGACATCTCTCAGGCTAAACAAGACACTGGAATGGAATAACTACACAAAAGCCTGGTCTTCCTAAGCTAAAACAAATTTCTGTGTTTAAAAATACTTAGAGCAAATAGTGTGCTTAACCATACGTCAGAGCTAACAGCTGTAGCCACTGGGCTCAAGGAGGAATCTGTGCTGTCTTAAAAGTCCAGGCAGGGAGAGGGCTTTGTAATGACCTAAGGTGACACTGTTCCTTGAAGAATATTGTTATAATTGTTCTGCTTTGTTCATTACTGTTGATCTGTTAGTATGCTTAACTTATAAATTTAACTTTATTAATGGTAAGAACAGGAAAGAATCATATGATTAATATGATGCAGGCAGGTTAATAAATATGAACTGCCATGGCCAAGATGACAATCGATGACTTCTACATCTAAGTTCATGGCTCTGAAAGTAGCCCTCCTTGTACTCATGATGAGTAAAGTATGGTGATGGTGGGCTTGTTCAGAAAAATGGGGAGAAGGGGAAGGTTAGAAGAAATGGACTTTAGGCAACTGAAGAGGCAAATATAATAGAATAATTAATGATATGATTAATCATATGATTCTTTCCTGTTCTTATCATTAATAAAGTTAAATTTAGAAATTAAGCATACTAACAGATCAACAGTAATGAATAAAATAGAACAAATATGGCAATATTCTGCAATAAAATTCTGTGAATGTGGTTGCTCTCTCTCAAAAATGTCTTATTGTACTGTACTCACCCATAATTTCTTTCTTAGGTCAAGAACTTTACCCCTTCACTTCAAAAAGCACTTTACATCTTCTCCTTGGTAGATCTGAATTGCCAACATCACTATTCTTATGTTTGGGGACCATTGTTAACTAAAATCAGGATTATCTGGACACAAGTACAGTGGTACTGTCGTAGTTAATATGATACCTGAGAGAGTTACCAAGTGACTGACAGGTGATGACATGTGTGGCATGGATGGGTTGGCCAAAGGGGTGAACTGCTGTCCAGGGGCATGAAGCAGAATGCTACACGATTTCCTCATGCTATTCAGAACAGGGAGCAGTTTAAGACTTATAAATTGTTTATTTCTGAGATTCTTCATTTGTAATTAATGAATCCAAAGTCTTTGGACTCTGCCCTGGGGAAAGGAAAGCTCTCATCACCTTGAGATGGGGAGTGGATAAAACCACTGAGACTTTTTTTCTTCAGCCTACTGCTGAGAAAAGAGCCCAGGGTAATTTCTCAGTCAAGTTATTCTGCCTTACAACCACTATACAACTAGGGATTTTACTTTAATTCCAATTCCTCTGTACTGTCCATCCAAGTTGAGCTGGCTATTTTTAAAGATCTGACGAAATCTATATGCAAGTTAGTATTTTTCCTAAAAGATATAAGCAAAATGGCAATCAAGCCATGGATGTGAGAATTTTATTTGTTTATGCACCTATAATCTGGGGTATATGTGTCTAAGAAATTGCCAATGTTTTGAAAACACTGATTGCTCCATGTAGCACGGTACAGAAAGCTGAATCTTACATATATTTGCATTGTTCTTTAAGTAATTGGTCTAGTTTAGTCCTCAGAGGATATTTTGCACTTTGAAAATGTGCTCACCCACACACGTGTGTGATAAAACACTATAAAAGATCCTTTGAAAGAAAAAAACAGCATGTTCCTCTGAGTTTTTACGCTCCTGATATGTCTTCAGTACATGAGGATGCTGCCTCCACCCCCCCCCCACCACTTAACTACTCGAAGAAATGAGCCTAAGGTTTTGATGAAACAAAATTTCTGCTCTGCCTGGAGCATTAGCACCTTCTCTGTGAATGTTCACTTGATCAGTGTGATGAAAACATTAAACTAGGAAAAGAGATATCATCTCTGTTTCCATTTTATGACCTGGACAGTGGTGACTGGCGTGAATACAACACCCATAGAGCAAATGGAGCCAAATATATCAGAAATGGGACTGAGCTTCCCCATTAGGGTGGAAAGCACTGTAATAGACTCTCTGATTTGCAACACTGACATATCTCATTATGAGCTGGATGCTCAAAATGCTGCAGAGGATTTCGTTTCACCCCCTTTGTGCAATACCTGGCTTCCAAGAAATAGTAATGAGACAGTCTCATAAATCTTTATTTACTGAGTCTAGTGACTCTCTCAAATTTGCATTTGCAAGCTCTGATTATTTTCTGGCCTGCTGAGATATGGCTTTTCTATTGTATATGGGCAGCTTCTTTAGAGCCCCGTCTATTAAGGAATGCTGTGGGACGAATGGCCTCCGAGGAAGACACATTTAAAATTCATCTGAACACTTTCTTTTCTAGAAACAACGGAAATTAAACTTGCAAAAAAGATTACGTCGTGTATTTCTTTTTCCATTTCAAAGAATCACTCTTTAAGTGTCTTGAAGTTACACACTTTGGGATAGGGTATATTTTGTCAGCTCTAAAGCCCTGTCTGAAGGGCTGAACTTTTAAAGAACATAGAGTGGAACTCTGATCTTCATTCTAACACCCTTAGGGAAGACGGCGTTAATTTTTAATTTGCAGACTATTTGCATTTTACAGTGGCAATTACGGCTGTACACACTCAGACCAACTCGTTCCTGACCCTGACCATCCATGCTCCACTTCGAAGGCAAGCAGAAGCTGAGCAGTGCCTGCCTTTCCCCTTTCCGTATGACAGCTGGATGGGGCTGTGGTTTGGTGGAAGGCTGGCTCCCCTCTCCGTCACTTTGCTTGGCTTCTGCTTCGGCCCCTTCCCAAAGATGGACTGGGACAACTTGCCTTCGTCTCCTTCCAGGTTACTTAGTGGCCACTTTCTGGGCTGGTCCAACAGCCCGATAGCTTGGCAGTCAGCTGTGGTGCTCTTCCCACAAACCCCCAACTGCCACCTCTTTGAAGAAGTAGCAGAAAAACCATCCCAACATGGAAGGGACTAGGGAGGGATTTGGGATCATTATTAACATCTCCAGCCTCCCCAGGTTCCAGTGAGCTGTGATAAACATAGCTAGGCCCCTCTGAAGTTTTCCTAGTTTCAGCCCCACCATTCTGTGGAGTTGAGACAGCTGTCAATCAAACTGCCTCTGCATCTCTGACTTTTTTTAAACACCAGTTCTGACTGTTGCAGCTTCCCTGGATTCTGGGCACCTACTTGGGCCAGTCATAAGCCTACATTTGGGCCAATCATCAGGCCTGAATCTGAACCAATCACAGGCTTCCCACTGCTATATAAGCAGTACTCCCTTCACACTTCTAGAGTTAGCCTCCTAGGGCTCCCTCTTGTGTACTGACTGACCTCTGTGTACAGCGGACCGAGTCCTATTAAAAGAAAGCCTCCCTCTGGTGATCCTGTAAATCTGCTCCTGGTTTATTTGTTGGGTAGGGTGGGCTTAGAAAGTCTTGTAAATCTACTCTGGATACTCATCCTCAGTTGTGTGCACACAGTGGTTGCTTTAGAAGAAAGAGCCATTCATGCTACTAGGAAACAGCGAAGACCAGTGACCGAGTGCAACACCTGGCAGAGCAGATCAGTGGCATCAGGCACAGTCTGCTGCTGGGGGCCACAGACACCAGCACCTGGTACAGTCAGTTGATGGTATCCAGCACTGGGCCATGCCCCCCTGACAGCATTAATTGGTATCAGCCCGCCGCATCGGGGCCACTGGCAGAGCTATGCTTTGGCAACTATGATTTCTATCTGACTCGAGCCAAAGAACTCTCAGTTGATCAGCAACAAAGCAAACATTTTTTAAAAAAGTTTATTTATTTACTCATTCATTTACTTATTTTGTGGCACTGGAGGTTGAAGCCAGGTCCTCTTTACTACGGAGGTGTATCCCTAATCCTGGACAGTCTTTTCTTCATAAATTTTCTCAGTACTGAAAAGAATGGGCCTCACAAGCTATTACCCAAGTAATATCACCTCTGTTCTGTGGGTACTTGCACCATACAGGGACCCTTCCGTAACAATTGTGCTTTCATCACTGGCAAGTCTGTGAGGACCTTAATAGCACACAGATATTTTTATTTTATTTTATTTTATTTTATTTTATATTTTGTCTTTTTGCCTCCTTTCCTGGCTGCACCCTCCTCTCTCCAGCCCTGGACCAGTTCTCGGAACTCCGCTCTCCCCTGACCAAGTCGGGAGGCTTCCGTGAGCGTGGGCCTCCGAAGCTGAAGCTGCGAACGCCGGAATGAGGGCACGGGCCATGGGTGTGCTTGGAGAGGCGACTTCCTCCTCCTCTCCCCCCGACTGAGCCAGGGGGATCTCCGATCCTCTCCTCCAGCAGAGGTTTTGCTTAGTCTTTCTGAGGGCTTCAATTCCCATTTCAGACCCTTCCTGAGTTCAGGATACCCACCTCTTTCCCTTCTGTCCTTTGTCTGAGGGGCATTCCTCCGGGAGGTTCTCTCTCTGCTGCCTACCCGGTCGCCATCTTGAAGTCCTCTCGTAAAATTTATTTAGTTATTTGTTACTTTCTAGTGAATTGACCATTACATTTCTAAAGTTCTGAAATGGCCAACAGACCATAGAAAGATACCACTTTAGGCTCCTGCTTGAAACCAACAGCTACAGAAAACTGCTGGCCTTGATTCAGGGCCAGTATATTTTGTCTTTTTGAGATGGGGTCTCACTGTGCAGTTCAGGCTGGCCTTGGGTTTACTTTGTACCCCAGGCTGGTCTCAAACTCGCAATGATCCTCCTGCCTCAGCTTCCCGAGTGCTGGGATTACAGGCATGAGCCATCATGCCCAGCTAGATATTTTTAAAATGTCAATCATTGTATATTTTTTTGTAATGTGCATTTGAAAAAAACTATCCCAGCTGAATATTATTTTTCAGAAGAAGGCTAAAGGAGGTTGCAAGGCTGGGTAAAATGATATAGAAGAGCATATTAGATAAATAGTAATATGATGGATATTGAGATATGGCGAGTTTTCTCCACCTTCCTTCCAACTGCTGGAATACCTTCAACATCCCCCAGTCTTCTCATTGCTAAAATCTTTCTTCCCCTCTCTCTTCCGTGGGCACTCTGTTCTTCCCCTCCCAGGGTCTAGAACCTTCACTCCTCTTTTCAGTCTTGGGTGATACCTTGGTCCGGAGGACAGTTAAAAATAACTCACGCCTGTAATCCAAGCACTCGGGAGGCTGAAGCAGGAGTTTCATTGCAAGTTCGAGGCCAGCCTGGGCTACAAAAGGAGCTCAAGGCCAGCCTGAACTGCATAGCAAGACCCTGTCTCAAAAAGACCAAAAAAAAAAAAAAAAAATTGAGATTAAAAAAAGAAACAAAGGAAAAAAACCCTCAGAGTCCTTAGGTGACCTTCAGTGTAGCAGGTCCAGGTGTGTCCTAAGTCACAGCCACCTGGGCTACTTATTAAAATGCAATTTGCATTCTTGAGTGGAAGCGAGGAAACTAGACTATTAATAAAGCACTCTAAGTAATGCTTAGGAGAGGGTAAGTCATAGAGACAACTAAAGACAGAACTGCTTATCCCAGCATAACAAAGGGACCCAGGAAACTTCTCTCTCCAGCAGAAGCTTCTCATCATCTCATCTGCAAAACAGAGGATCTTTACAGGATGTTAAGGCCAGGAGCCCAGTCCCAGCTTGGGTCTCTGCTGCTCTTCCTGAGCTCCAGCTTTGTATGGGGCTGCTGATGGCTAAGCCAGAGCTCAAAGAGCCAGCAAATTCTCAGCAGGAAAAGAATTCCCAAGCCTGACCTGGTGGCATCTGCTGTAGTCCTTTTGTAAGAGAAAGAGCTACAGTCAGAAGGTTCCCCACATTTCATTCTTAAAACCTCTCCTCCCAAATTAAAAAAAGTTCCAATTTCATAAAGTGAGTATAATTACCTGAAAAACCAAGTAGGCTATTTACCTTCAAGCTTTACACAGGATTTAATTCCAGTGCTGTTACTTTGGCTAAGAATCCCCGTACAGGAGGCTGGGCAGTGGGGATAACCCTGTTGTATGGGTGGGGACTATGGAAAACTCCAACTGCTATCCATTGAAATATAAGTACCACCACATCTCAGAAAGAGGCTACACTAATGCAAATTTCTTTGGGAACAGAATTAAAGAACTTGAAATTTCAATGAATGGCTTACTTGAGTAAATTGATCTCTTGTGGAAACCTTTTTTATAAATCAAAATCATTCAACAAATGATGCCAGAACTTTTAGAGGCCTGATTGTAAGAGCTAAAACTATAAAATTCTTAGAAAAAAAGTGTGGGCATAAATCTTCGTGGCCCTGAATTAGGTAAGTTGGGGTTTATCAAAATTTAAAAGTTTTTTTTGGCTTCAAATGACATCATCAAGAAAGTGAAAAGACAATGCACTGAATGAAAGAAAATATTGGCAAACCATATGCTTGATAAGGGATCTGTTATACACAGAGTGTATCTGAACCTCTATGACTCAGTAGTGAAACAACCGGATTTTAAAATGGACAAATTTCTGAATGGACAGTTTTCCGAAGAATAACAAAGTGGTACATGAGCACATGAAAAGGTACTCAATGTGATTAGGGTGAAATACAAATCAAAGCCACAATAACATACCAGTTTACACTCATTAGGGCAGCTGTGACAGTAATTAAGTAATACATGTTGATGAGAAAAAATTGTGATCCCAGACATTGCTGGTGGGAATGTAAAATATTACAGCTGCTTGGGAGAACAGTTTGGCAGTAACCCCCCAAAATTTAACATATAACTCATCAGCTTTACTCTTAGCTACAACCAGAAGAGATGAAAACATGTCCACACTAACTTGAGAGCATGAATATTCATATTAGCATTGTTTATAATCGCCTCACAGTGGAACAATCCAAAAGTCCATCAATTGATGGGTAGATAAAGAAAATGTGGTACATCCATACAATGGAATATAATTCATCAATAAAAAAGAATCAAGTATTGATAGGTACAACATGAATAGATCCTAAAAACATTATGTTAAGAAGCCAGTCACAACACATCACAATTGTACAATTCCATTTATGCAGAATAAGCAAAAATCATAAAACAGAAAGTACATTAGTGGTCACCAAAGGCTGGGATAGGGTGTAAAGTGGGAGGTTGGAGGAAAACGAGGAGTGAACATTAAAGCTTTCTTTTGAGGGTGATAAAAGTGTTCTAAAGTTGATTGTGGTGGTAGTTATGTAACTACAAATACACCAAGGACAATTGAATTGTAGCTTTAACTGGTTAAATCATAGAGTACATGATCTCTATTTCAATGAAATTGTAGTTAAACAACAATGAGAAAGGCAGGAGACAGCCCTTTAAAAAGAAGAAGGATTTGAGAGTGAATTCTAAAATCAGTGTCTAACATATGTATGTGCCAATTCAGTGGGAGAGTGCCTTTGAGTTCTCAGGAAACTTGAGACTGGGGAGGACAGAAGATCCCCTTAAAAATGTTTCCCAACCTGTGTCCCACGGGGCTGACTGTCATCAGGACCTACACACATGCAGATTGGGGCTAGAGACAGTTCCGGGGCTTCTGTGTTTTAATAATGATGGAAGTAGGACACAGAGAGAGAGAAGAGAGAGAGAGAAAGAGAGACAGAGAGAAGAGAGACAGAGGGACAGGGACAGACAGACAGAGACAGGGACCCAGGCAGTGGCAGAGAGAGACAGGAAAGATGACGGTGAGAGAAGGAGGTGGAGGAGGGCCAGCGGTGCGGGGATGTCAGTATTCAACTGCACTATCGATGGCTAAAGAGGAAAGAGATTCTGACCAATCAGGCACTAGGATTCTCCCACCTCGCCCCCCAGCTGAGAGCTTCAAGGACAGGAGTCGTGTGTGCTCTCTATTCCAGATTGGAGCTTCTGCCCTCCTTTGGTGGATTGTGCAGAACTGATGGGAATCTCACTGTGGCTCAAGCTCCTTCTTCTTGAGGGCAGCAGAACCACCTCAGAAGCTCACTCCCTGAGCCCTACGCAGAGGAGCAACTGGATTCGGGCGCCCTGCCCCCAGGCCCTAAAAGCCCGCTCCTGTCCTGAGGAAGCTTGCTAAGTGCCTTTTCAGGTTGTGACGGGTGAAGTGTGACGGGTGAAGTTAGGTTAAAGGATCCTGGAAATAAAAAACTACGAATCCTTGGCTTTGGTATAAAATAATACTAATTGCATCCGTGTACACGATTTCTTTCTGCTTAGTTACCAGGTAGCACAATGATTGTTTATACTGGAAAATTTGAACCAAATTAATTTTGTCCTGCATTTTGATAGCTAAACTCTTTCCTTGGATGCTGTATTTTCGAAACATTGTTTGTAGCATGGCCACTACTTCCCACAGCAGAAAACACAATTAAAGGGAATAATTGTGTGAAATATTTTTGGCTAAACCTTATAATTACATCTTTTTTCCTCCAGTAGTATTTCAGGACAGTCTTAATATGGCCAGATTTATAAAATTAAGACCAAATTTTAGCATACGATAGAACTGGAACAAAGAATAGATTCCAGTTTAGAAATATCTGTGGTGCTCATCTTCTGTGTCATATGATGAAACGGGGGTATCTTATTTAACAAATTGAGTCCTGGGGATCCAAGCTCCAAGCTGAATTAGTGCTATTTGTGTTTTCTTTTTTTTTTTTTTTTTGGTTTTTTTTTTTTTGCGGTACTGGGGATCAAACTCAGGACCCTGCGCTTGCTAGGCAAGCGCTTATTCCACTGAGCTATATCCCCAGCCCCTATTTGTGTTTTCTGGCACATCCCCACTGAGGGTGCATTCCCAGTGGCTCACTGAGGCCCTAGTTTTCTGCTCTCTTAACTTCTTTCTGTAATTATCGATCCCCCCATTCCCATCTTTGAATGATTCTTGCTGTCTTTTTTTTTAAACATCAAAGAATCTCTCTTGATTTCCTAACTACTTTCATGACACAATCACGAAGTGAGGCCTCAGAGGAGTCTGGTCAAGGACAGAAACTCTGACATCCTCCAGGCGGAATTGTTGGGGGATTTATTTAATCTTTTAAAGTCTCAGGGGGCTCGCACCTGCTGCGTGCCACACTTCCTTCCCGGGGTGTCCGTGGGATGCCCCATACAAGGAAATACACAACAAGCAGAAGTTCGTATTGTTCCTGCTGTTCTCTCCCCAAATGCAATCATAATTTATGTATTGTTTGGTAGCGCGGTCTTTCATTTTAGAGATAGATCATGAACACTGCTTCTATTTGAAGGTCCTTTCTTCAGGCAAACAGACTTCTTACCAGTAGATGTAAACCAGGTTGACCACGCCAGGAAACCATTAACTGGCCCCCGAAGAAGGCCTCTAGGACACACTGATCTTGGGCCTGATTTGGGCTGTGGCCAACAGGGAGAGGGCAGCAGTCCCAGGAGGAGCAGAGCAAAGTGTGGTCCTTCCGCGGCCTGCGGGGCAAGGACCGCTCGCATCCCGCCCCTGCGGCTGACGCATGCTCTCACCTCCGCTGCACGGAGGGGGTAAATCTTTGGGGAGATAATAGGGAACTGTCTGACCCAGCTCAGAAAGTAGGGTGACAGAATGCATCTACAGGTGACCCTGGTGTCAGGCACTTTGCGTCAGAGATGACATACTTCTCTTGCTAGAGCTTTCAGCTCGGAGCCTGGGGAATTCTTTGCACCCAGCGGTCCTCCGGTCCGTGGGCAACCTGCACACAGCACCCAAAGGCAGCTTTGTTAAAAGAAAGGAAAATTGACACCCACGTGCTGCAGCGGGCAGACCCCACCACCACCCCAGAGAGACGCAGGGAGTGGTGCCTTCGCTGGGAGTCTGTGCTGCCTCCCTCGGCTCTCATCTGCTTGAAACCTCCATGATTTTCCCTGGACTTTCAGAGTGCGAATCCTAGCTCGGCCACTTCCTAGCTGTGTGACCTCAGATAAGAAACGGAACCTCCCTGTGCCTCACTTTCCTCATCCATAGAATGCTCATGACAATAAAACCTCATATGACCGGGCATGGTGGCACATGCCTGTAATCCCAGCACTCGGGAGGCTGAGGCAGGAAGATCGTTGCAAGTCTGAGACCAGCCTGGGCTACAAAGTGAGCTCAAGGCCAGCCTGAACTGCATAGTGAGACCCTGTCTCAAAAAGACAAAAAACAAAAAAAATTTTAAAAACCCACAAAAAACTCCCCAAACCCTCATCGGGCCATCGCCAACATTAAATGCACAGGTAAAGTGATTAGACCGGCGGTGCGGTGAATGAGTGTGATTGCTCTTTTAAGCACCATCACTATATGTGAGCTCTGGCGTTCTCGCCTGATTGGTGCAGTTATTACCGAGTTTCCACCAGATTCCGTCCACACACCGCTCAGGGGCTCTCTTGGCCTTGGCATCTTGGGATAGGTATTTTGATTTTCACTCAGGAGGGGGGTGGCTTTGCTCCTTCATGTTGGTGATCCCGTTCTCTGTCTCTGTCTCTGTCTCTTTCTGTCTCCACAGGGTCTTGCCGTGCAGTTCAGGCTAGTCTTGAACTCACTATGAATCTCAGACTGGCCTCAAACTTGTAGTAATCCTCCTGCCTCAGCTTCCTGAGTGCTGGGGTTATAGGCATGTGCCACCACACCCTGTGGCCCTTGTCTCTTCTTTGGGCTCACCCTGCCCTTTGGATGTAGGAAATGTAGCAGGGTTCATTCTCTTTTCTGATGAGCCTGTCATCACCCTCGCCTGGCCCCTCTTGGTGTGTGTGGAGGATGGAGGATGGTGTGGCCCCTCTTTGAGTCCACCCTCTGCTCAGTAGCCTCAGCAACACTGCACTAAGCATGGATGAGCAGGTAAATCCTCGTAGGAAGCTTCTCTGTGGCCTGTGGGTGTCAGGTGTGTGGAGTCAGGGCTCCCAGTACTACTGTCACAAGAAGGACCCTGCAGGTTTAACAGCAGTGTGGTAGCATTTATCCCTAAAACAAGAGGGTCACACCACCATGGCAGGATGGGAGGATTGAACCAGCTGTGTTGCCTGTGACACTCTGAGGGTGACTCTGGCTTACTGGCTTGCAGAACCACAATGGGCACCTCAGAGCCTGGGGCTGCTGGAAGAATCCAGCCCCAACTCAGTATTGGAGGATAAATGATTCCCCCTACTTCTATACAAGGAACGGCCAGGGAACTTTCCTTGCATTCCCCATGGGTCCTTGCCCACCCTGTCTGTCTGTGGACAGCAATGGAGCTCCTGACCACAGGTTGCCCTCTCATGGGAAGGGAGTTCAAGTCCCTATTCCACCCTCTGTGTGACCATGGCTGGAGTCCTTGGCTTATTCAGTCGCAGGCTGATTGCGGATGAAATGGCATACTAACTGCACCACGCTCATCCAAAAGAGGGTCACAATGGACATTTTAGGCAGAGGCTGAGCAGTGGCCTGGCCCGCAGTACCTTCTCCATGATCGTAGGCAAGATCATTGTCATCCCTCCTTCGGGGCTGGAGCGTGACAGCGATGGCATGTGTCCCCTCTGAGAGGCCTGAAGTGAGGAAGGGAGCGTATAGACCTGGGCCTAGCCTGGCCTAAACCTGCCAGCCAGCTGTTGAATGTGGGCACATTCCTTAGCCCCCATGTGCCTCAGATTCTTCTGTAAGTGGGAGAATTATCGGCTCTGCCTGCGAGGGGTGAGGATCAGGCCCACATCTGTAGGATGCCTTCCACTGGGTGTGGGCTGAGTGCGCAGAAATGCTGGCCATGGTGGCTCTTCGTCCACACAGCACCTGGAGCAGTTCCTCTCGTCAACTTGGTCCTCAACAAATGACTTCACTGGGGTGGATCCAACGTGCAGAACCGGTGGTCACTGGATCCTTGATGTTCCCGTGTTTTAGGCTCCATTGAATATCTTTAGATGCATAATAAGAAAAATGACAGAGATAGACTAGGGTGACAAGTGGTGCAACTTCTCATGATCTGAGCAGTTTCCTGGAATACAGGACTTTCAGTGCTGAAGTCAGGACAGTTCCGGGCAAACCAGGGTGGTTGGTTACCCTACTAGTGCTCCCAACTCCCAGCCCAGCCCACACCCAGTGGAAGACATCCTACAGACACGGGCCTGATCCTCACAACGCCCCTCTCAGGCAGCTGAGGTGTTTATACCTAGGGACTACTGGCATGGAGGGATGGCAGTTTTGGCACTGATACCTGTCTCCTCTGCTTTTCACTAGTGCCTCCTTTTCTTCCAATTCTACTGAAGTGAGCAGCACAGAAGCCCACATTCTACCCACAATGTGCTGTGATGGCTTCCAAGGAAGTGAAATGGGCAGCCAGGGTGACAGGAATGTCCCGAGCCACTTGCGGCCCATCTAAGTTGGCTTCCAGGCAGTCACACTGGTTTCTGGAGGGGTTGCTACTGAAGGGAAATTATGGTCCTGTTCGGCCCAGACCAGGAGTTGATTCACATGACTACTTTTCTTTCTTTAAACTAACCAGCCCTGGAAAAGATGCCTAACTTCTGTGGGAATTCAGTATTCTCATCTGTAAAGCAAGAAGGAAATTAGATAACTCAGCTAGGATAATTCTCTTGTGCCCACCAGGGGAGTGGCATTGACCTCATTGGCTCAGAGGAGTGGGAAGAAAGGCAAGGTCCTACCCTGAGAGTATCTGACCTTGGCCATCGTGGTTAACTTTGCTTAACCTCAGTTTGCTCAGGCCTAGTTATAAGTTCTGCAGTCCATGTCTGTAGGTTCCAAAGGCACAGATTCAACCATGTTTTGAAAATACTAAAAACGAATTGCATCTGTATGGAGCATGTAGAGAATTTTTTCTTGTCATTGTCCCCTAAACAATAAGGTATAACAATTATTTATATAGTACTTATACTATATTAGGTATTATAATTAACCTGAGGGTGATTTTAAGATTATTTGCAAACACTGAGCCACCTTATACAATGGACTTAAGCATCTTTGGAGTTTGGGTGGGGGCAGGTACTAGAACCAATCACCACGGATTTCTGGGCACAACTCCAGCCTTCTAGGAGTTATTTCTTGAATAATTCTCTAAGGCTGTTACGATCGAGACCTTAAATGTCTCCAAAGCTCATGTGCTGAGGGTTTGGTCCCAAGCTGATGGTGGTGTTGGGAGGCGGGGAGGACTGTAGAAAGCAGAGCTTAGCTGGAGGAGTGTGAGGGGCGCGTCATTGAGGGGGCGTGTCATGAGGGGCGTGTCACTGCGGGGGCTCCTGGGACCTCGGCCCCTTGTCTCTCTCTCTGCTTCCCAGCTGCCGTTAGGTAAGAGCTCTGCTCTCTGTGCTTCCCACCACCGCATGCTCCTTCACCACAGACCCAGAGTAATAGGGCCAAGCGCCTACGGACTGAAAACTCCAGAACCCTAAACCGGAACAAGTCTCTCCTCCTTAGAAGTTGCTTAGTTCAGGTGTTTTGCCATAGGGACAGAAAGCTGACTAATACAAAGACCAAGTATATGGGTTGGAAGATAGATTTTCACACAAAATTAGTCCTGTTATTTTATATCTATACCTCATTCTTAAGTTTAGTCGTTAAACAAATATTTATTGAGTATTACTGTGCACCGGATACTGAGCTCTGGAGACACAGTGATAAATGAGGTACAGTCCCTCAAGGAGCTTATTGAAATGCAAAGAGTTAGTGGTTCCTCTTCTTCCTTCTTCTTCTTTTTTTAAGCGGCAATTTATAAAGAACTCTTTGTGGCTGGTTCTCTTGCCAGTAAGATACTCCCTTCCTTTGTACTACCAGGACACTTATGTCACCAGGTGTGGCGAAGTGTGCACTAAGCCCTGATTTCAATCAGCCTCCTTTGCGGGGCAGGGTTGTGGGGAGTGATGACACGTAGCTGGAAAGCACTGCGTGGGGCTGAGAAAACAATCTTCTTGAAGGAACGTGGATCCTCGATTAGGCTGTGCTGTTTTTCTGTAAGCATCTTCCTTCTCTGTGCCCAGCACGTTACAGAGAGGGCTGAAACTGCAGCAGTAATCTTGTAAGCCTGAAGGCAGGACTTTACCCTGGGGATGGTTGATCCTTAACTGAAAGGAGCCCAGGCCCCTGATGACATTTGAAAGTAATCACGTGTGCTCTGGATTATGGGACTCTAAACTTATAAGGGAAAAGAAGCCCCTGATTTAATTTAGCCAATATTTTAAGTCTCAGTTACTAGTAGCTGAGCAGTTTCTCGGTGATCTATTTAACAGGTACAGATCACAGTGCAAAACCAGATTTAATTGTTTTACCCTAAACCTTAAGAAGTGAAGGTCACAGAAATATAACAAATAGCAAATAGGAATTTAATATTAAAACATGAGATACCTGTGAAACTTTCTCAGTATATACCATGAAAAGCTGACCAAACCTGACTTTTCCTGTTGTGACCCCCATAAAAGACCAAGTTTGAAAGACCCTTAAATCCTAGCCTTCCTGACATTTGCCACCATGAGCTTAAATTCATAGGATTAAATGTCTTTTTCAGCTTGGTTGGTGTTAAATGATGTGCCAGATTCTTTTTGTTTCTTAGTAGAGTGGTCAGAAAGGTGCAAAAGCTTTATCAGAAGTCCAGATTGTTTTATTCGACCTGCAATATCCATTATGGTTGTATGTTGATAACACTAATGGTATTAGAAGTTTTAAATTTGTTCATCACACTTTTTTTATTCACCCCAAGAAATGGTAAGAAAAACTTACATGTACTGTGTACTTGCATGTTCTTAATCACTCTGATAAATATTTAACAGACATAGTTAATTTAATCACCTCAATATGCCTATGGGATAGGTCCTATTTTTATTCATACTTTGCAAGTGAAGAAACTGAGGCAAAGGGAGTTTAAGCAGTTATGCAACCAAGCTCACATAGCTAAGCCCTAGAGATGGGATGCGAACCCCAGTAGTCTTCAAAGTAAACTACCCTGTCCTCAAGTAGGTGAATGGCTTTGAACAAGGCTGTTTTACTGATTAAAAAGAAAACATGTACCAATGTTTATAACACTACAAAATAAGAAAGATGTATATTTCTCAGACCACTTACTTAAATCTGCCTTGGGGCATATTGAATTCTCTTGGAAGCTTCTCGTCTTAAGGGGTGGTAGAAAGGGGTGGATGCCCTTGATCTAAAAGCACCTGCAATAGTTGGATCTGGAGCATCCTCCAGTGGTGCATGAGTAAAGGCTTGGCTCAAACCCATGGTGCCGGCTCTGGGAGGTAGAAGGGCCCTTGGGAGGAGAGGACATTGCACCATTGAGGATGTGCCCTTGAAAGGGATGTTGGGATCCAGTCTTGCTCTCTCTGTGTTTCCTGGGGTTGAGCAGCCTCCTCCACCAAGCACTCCTGCCACACGAGACCCAGAGCACCAGGGCAAAGTGACTATGGCCTGAAAAGCTCTGAAACTGGGACCCCAAACAAATTTTTCTTCCTTGTAAGTCATTTATCGCAAGTATTGGCCACAGTGATAAAGAGTTGTCTAACATAGTACCCAACACATGCAATGCTTGTGCTTTGGAGTCCTCACTGAAAACATCTGAATTTCATAATCATTCAGCTGGGCATGGGAGACCTTCAGAACGAAAACAAGCTGGTCCAGGTCTTTCAGCACTATAAGAAGACTAAATACTTTTACCTCTTTTACTACACGAAGGAACCAAGGATCCATGGCCCAGGGAGCTGAGGTGAGTAAAAGGTTGACAGGAAAACTTTACCCAGGGAGATATGAATTCATATGATTTGAGATAAGGCCCGGGCATTGGTACTTGTGTAAATATGCTTGGCTATTCTATTGTGCAGCTATGACTGAGAACCACTACTCTACAGTGTGACAGTTAGTTGTGGTGTTAAGTAGCAGCAACACCTAGTGGATTAGATTAGCACAGTACTGGGTGAGTCTGGACAATGGACCTACAGAAGAGAGAAGACCCATGCCGGATGTGGATGGCACCCACCAATAGGCTTGCAGTCTGAATGGAATCAAAAGGGAAAGAAGGAAATTTTTCTTTTTGCTTCTTTGGAGAAGCTCCAGTCATTGCCATTGCCTTTGGATGCCCATTTCCAGGCTTCCAGCACAGACCCTTCATCCTCCAAACACAAGCCCTTAGGCTTCCCAATATAGACTCGCAGAGGACTCTACTTTTGACTGGATGCACTGCCCTCCACTTTGGCAGGTGGCTATTAAATCTGTCCCTCTAGTGAACTCTGACTAAGGTACTAGATCACACACTTGGAAGCAAATCCACAGCTATAGCCCATCAACGCTCAGGTCTATAGGTGCCCTGGGACTCAGTTGCTGTGATCCTGTGCTTGCTTTATTGTGGCCCTTCTGAAGCAGGATACTCCTTGACAGCACAGCCCAGGTGTCCTGGTGCTGCTCTCCGATGTCTCACCCTCGTGGAACAGAAGGAGCTTTCCAAGTGTGTATGGGGTGGATTCCGGAAGCCAGGTTCAGCAATGGAGATCTGTGGGCAGGCAGGGTATAGGAGCCAAGGCGGCAAGCCCAGGCGGAGGGAGGAGCTGAGATGCCTTGCAGTTGCCTGGGAACTCGGGAGTCCGCAGCTCTTGGGCTTGTCCCATGCTGAGTCAAGGCAAAGGCACGCACAGTCACTGGCTGTGAGCCTGCCTTGCTGACCTCAGGAGCAGATGATTCAGAGGAGTCCAGTTTCTTCAGAGGGACTCAGCCTGCCCCTGAGCACTCCCAGCAGCATGTGTCCGAGGCTCCAGTCCTGAAAAGGAGGCAGGGCCCAGGCAGAGGGAGGCAAACAGAGCATGACACCCCCTGCAGAACAGCCCGAGAGGACATTTTGGGAGGACAGAGCAGCATATGCAAACTGTTGTAAAGAGTTTCCTCTGGGAACTTGTTTTCTGGACTATCACAGATATTATTTGCAAAAAGAAAGTTCAACCTCAAGTAGGTTAGACTATTAAGCACTTGCTAAACAAACTTTTGGAAGATTTTTGTTTACTTGTTCATAGGTGACAGATTTCTGAGAGCCTTCACCATACTTAGGACCGTTGTGAATACCTAATGTCTTAGTTACTTTTCTTGTTGCTGAGACAAAATATCTAACACTCAAAGTTAAAGGAGGACAGGTTTATTGTGGCTCACAGTTTGTAGAGATTTGAGTTCATAGTTGGCTGGCTCCCAGGAGGGGTGGGTTGGCAGAGGAAAACTTCTTGTGGGAAGAAGGCAGCAAGATAACAAGCAGGGAAGTAGCCAAGCAGCAAATAGACAAACAGTAAGAGACAAGCAGCCACAGGACAGCTCTCACCGTGACTCTACTATTTTATCCAGGCCACCCAACCTAGGGTATTTAGCATTCACACCTTTGATCCTAGCACTGTACCATGAGTCAATCCCAGCATCACATCCTTGATGCCAGAATGACACACTCAAGATCCAGCCACTTATGCAAAGCCCCACCTAGGACTGAATGAAGCTTTCTAAGGACATCTAGACCAAGTTATAAGAAGAAGGTGCAGTATGTAGAATTTTCCCCCTTTGGTAGGGAGCCTAGAGCCATTTTTAGTGTATTACGTTGAATGCTACCTTGAATTCTGATGCCTGTGGGTACTAGGAGAAGGTACTGGAGTTTTAGGAAGATCAGTAGTGCTGTTGTTCCTTACTCTGTTTGGTATCAGCTGACACATGGATGCAGAGTCAGTCGGATGGAGAGAGAAATACCTACCACGTCTATTATTGACAGTGCTATGTAAGAGATACAGCCTTAGTAGTTTAGTGGGCTCTCTGATATTTAACCTCAGGCTGAGGCTGGCCTGTTTTCCCAGTCTCCAGTCGTGCTGGACAGCCACAGGCCTCCTACCATGGGAGAGCAGGTAACATACTTCCTGCAGTAGGTGGGCTTCTGGGATGGGCAGAGGACTCAACCAGTGATGGCAGGTCATTCTTCTACACTCACAAATCAGATCAGCCACTCAGGCCAGGAGTGCCACTGTCACTGGAGTCCCTCAACATGTCCTGAACAGTGGGGAGTACATCTCCTTCCCTAACCACTCACCAACCCTGCACAGGGCAGTAGGTGGGTATTTTGATGCCAAACCAGAATGTGCAATAAGTGTTCCAGGAAACAGGTTTGTTGTCCTGACAGAGCTGGCAGAGGGATAAGATTCTCCCAGACCTACGGCTACTGATGAGTCTATTTCTGCCCTTAAGGGGCTGGGAGGAGAGCAGGAGGAAAGGGTGGGGATTCCAAGAAATGCTTAATCAGAGGCACAGGAGCAACTGTTCACCTCTAGTTTGTAGGACAGGGTCCCGCCCATCGCAGGGGAGAGAGTGAGCCGAGCTGTACACTGATTTTGAGATGCTCCAGTGTGGCAGATGCTGCCTGCCCTCGGCTCCTCCCTGCTCACCATCCTGGGCTTTGCAAGCTGTCCTGCTGCACACGCTGCTCCTCTCTGCTGCTGTTTTTCCTTGGCCCAAAGTTCAGCGACTTCATGCTCCATGGGGTCATCCTCAGCCAAAGCTGGGGGTAGCTTAGAGGTCAAAAGCCTCAGCTTTCTTGTACCTCAGGTGTCACAGCTCTGAGTCACAATGTATGAGTGTCTCCTGGTGGGAGTCAGTGCCAGTCACCTACAGTGGTAGCCCAGTAGAAAACACAGCATTTCTTGGCTTTCTTCCCTTACCCATCTCACTTTCCTTTCCCTTATCTTATCAGCCCCTCCTGAGAGGACCTCTCAAATATATGACTTTCACCAAATCTTTGTCTAAGGCTCTGCTTCTGCTGAACCCAGACTAAGATTCATGTTACCTACAATGCCCATCTGTCCATCTGCCCATCCATTCATCCATCCATCCATCCATCCACCCTTATAAAACCAACATATGCCAGGCAATATATGAGGTACTCAGGATACACAATAAATAAATCATAAACAAACTATGCTTGTTCAGTTAAATAAAGAGCCTTGTGCTTCCCATATCTCCACATAGAGATACTCAATGCACTGGATGCCAATAAAGCATTGGAGGATGCCCTTTCAGAGGCCTAGAGAGGGCTGTTGAATTAAGCCACCCCTGCTGGGGCAAACACTGCCTGGCACATGGTGGATGTTTAAGGAATGATCCCTGAACGCGTGGTCAAATGGGCATTCTGAACAGATGGATTAATTACAAAGTAGGTCAAGGTCTGCCTGGGATCCATCTCCTTTGCTTTCCACATCCTTTCCCCCAAACACTGTAAATTCACAACTGAAAAAATGGTCCCAGAAAACCAAGAAATCACTCAGGTCTGGAGAGTGTGAGATCACTCACAGGAAGGGCTCACACTTAGAAGAAGTGGGATGGCACTTTAAGGCACATACACAGAGCTTCAGGGAGCAGGTTTGTTTTTTGTTTTGTTTTATTGTTTGGTTCACCTGAAACCACAGAGCACAAGTAAGGTTAATCACAATTGTAGGAAGAAACAACAGCATGTTCTGGGTTCCCATGTCATAGAGCCCCAGCGCAGCCTGTGCGGTATCGCTGGTGCTCCAGGGTGTGCGGAGTCCAAGAATGACAGTTCTTAACTGTCTACCCTGCATCTCAGACAGATCTGATGAGTCCTGGTCCGTAACAAGTTGCCACAGGGGTGAAGGGCTCAAATAACCCAGTGTTTTGGGAGTGTGAATGCTGAGCTGTTCGTGGTGGGCTTTTTTATGTGGAAGGGGCTTGTGCAGGCTCTCAGGTTAGGTGTAAGATTTGGCGGAGTAGAGGAAATAATAACAGTGTTCATGCCTTAGCTACTTAGTTACTTTTCTTCATGTCTTACTTACTTGCTGAGACAAAATACCCGACACCCAAACTTAAAGGAGGAAAGGGTTATTTAGCTCACAGTTCGTAGAGGTTTCAGTCCATAATCTGCTGGCTCCAGGGCAGGATGGCATGGCACAGAGGTAGAGAGAGAAAACAGTTCACAGTGGTCAGAAGGTAGAAAAGACAGCAAGCAAGAGAGGGACCTTAGCAATTTTTTTCTGCCGCTTTTATTGTATCCAGGCTCCTAGGATTAGGGCAGTGCCAAACCAACCAATGGATTGATTACTAGGACCCTTAATCCTAGCACTGCACCATGAAACAATCACACATTCCAGACCCAGCCACCTCCGAAAAGGCTCCACCTGTGAACACATAAAGCTTTGAGGGGACATCAGGACACAAACCATAACACTTCATTTATGAAATACTATGTGCCAGCTCTGGGGTAAAGGCTCCCAAGCAGAATCTCATTTAATCCTTTCAGAACTCAAGCAGCACTTACACTGTTCTTCCTATCTCAGAGATGGATGATAGAGAACTTAATGAATTCATATCAAAACAATGAAAACATGCAGAGACAAGATTCAAATCCAGATGGTCTGCTACGTAGCACCTGTTGTGAATAATCCTACTGTGTGCTATTTCTTGGGAGCATGGCAGAGAGGGGGAGAGAGAAGTTATAAATGAAACAAAGACAGAAGAAAAGGTCTCCGGTCCATGTCATGACTTCAACTCTCAAGATAATTTCTCTAGGGGCTGGGGATATAGCTCAGTGGAATAAGCGCTTGCCTAGCAAGCGCAGGGTCCTGAGTTCGATCCCCGGTACCGCCAAAAAGAAAAAAAGATAATTTCTCTAGTGCCTTCGTAGTGGTGGGTTTCCTCATAGATGTGAGCCGGGTGTGCAGAAGCCGGGCTCTTTCCTGTCCCGGCTGAACACTGACAGTGACCCCTTTGTGTGCTTGCTCAGGCATCCTACACGGAGACGGTGTCAGTGATCCCGAGGGAACCCATGGGCGAAATAGACCACATTTTCTGACATGGGGCACAGTCACGGGCTGCAGAGGCAGACATCTCCCTGCTTTGCAAGGCTCTGCCCTAGAGACAAACTTCAGTGTCAAGTGTGCCTTGTGGCATTGTGGCCTTGAACTGGAACAATAGGGACACATGTGGATGGGAGGCACTGAAGCCTTCCTCTTTTTGTGCACCTCATGCTGTTGTCAACACTCTTTCTTTTTTTAATTTAAAAAATATTTACTTAATTTTAAACTACAAGGAAGTACATATAACATGAAATTTGCCATCACAATCTTTTTTCAGCGTACAGTTCAACAGCACTAAGCATGTTCACAATGTCATGTGACCAATCCCCAGAAATTTTTAATCTTGCAAAACCAAAACTCTGGGTTCATTCAACAATGACCCTCTGTTTTTGCCACTCCATCAGTCCCTGGCAACTACCATTCTACTTTTTGGGTCTGTGGGTTGCCTATTCTGTGTACCTCCTGTAATACAATATCCTTCTTTCTGTGTCTGATTTACTGAGCTTTACATAATGTCTTCAGTCTTTTTCCATATTGTACCCTGTGCCAGAATTTTCTTTTTCAGGCTGAGTACTACTCCAATGTATGTACATACCCTATTTTATTCATTCATCCATCTGTGGACCCTTAGATTCCTCTGTCTCTCTCTTGTCATTACTGGGGCTTGAACCCAGGGCCTTTGAACCAAGCTACATTCCCAACCTTTTTATTTTTTTATTTTGAGACAGGTTCTTGCTAAATTTCTGTTTCCCAGGCTGGCCTCAAACTTGTGGTCCTCCTGCCTTCATCTCCGGGAGTGCTGGGCTTGTGGCATGCACTCTACCCCTGGCTCTCACTTTGTGACTGTTCCAAATAATGTTGCTGTGAACACTGTGTATAAATGTCTCTTGGAGGTTCTGCTTCTTTGTTTTTAATGTTAAATTGCACAATGAAGAGAAAAGAAGAGGAAAATTTAAAAGAATGAATGAGCGAATGGAAAATTCTACCTGAAGCTCGCATATGGTGGACAGAAAATCCATAAAGACAGTCTGACAATCAGGCTGAGGAGGAAAAGGGCTTACAGCCACAGTAATAGTTCTCGCTAAAGCACACAGAGTCTGGCAGCGGACAGTCTCGGGGGTAAAGAGTCTGGGGAGACCATCTCTAATTGCCCCCTGAGCTCCCCCATCTGGCACCACTCATGGATCCTTGCAGCCGATTCTGCACTCAGCTGCAGCATATTTGGAATTGCCCTGATGATATAGAGCCAAGAGAGGAAGTCCTACATCCAAGCCATAACAACAGCCACCACCAGCTGTGCTCCAGAGGCCCAGCCAGGAGCTTCTCGGCTTCAGCTTCCCTGTCTCTGAAGCTGCGGGGAGAAAGGCTTGGCCGGCCACCAGCGCCCAGTGCTGTGCCATCTGGGCTCTGGGGAAGGGCTGGGTGGAAGCCCGTTTTTCCTGCCTCGCTGTTCTGGGCTGGCTGCATGCAGATGTCCTTCACACAGGGGCCGCATGTACCACTCCGTCTGAGGAGGGAGGGAGCTGTTCTGAGGTCCCAGTGGCTCTTAAAGTGAGATCCTCAAGTCCCTTCAAGGCACTCGCTCATGGAATACCTTGGGCACAGGGTGGGGCCCACTTGTTTCTGACAGGGGCCCTCCTTTGGAATGCTGCGAGCTGCACAGCCATGCTGTGGTTGGTTCCAGGGACCAACGGAGAGGAGCGAGGCAATGGAAACTGACCCTGGGCTCAATGCTTCTGTGGACACAGACTAAGAGAGAGGACTTGGGCCTCCTTATCCTGCTCTGCATTCCCACAAGTTCTGGTTGGCGGCCCCCTGCTTACTAAGCGGAAACAGGCTGAGGGGAGCAGGGTGTGGCTGGGTCCTTGTCTTTATCCCAGACGCCACATTCTCTGGCTTGGGGTGAGGGCGCCCTGTGGCTGCGGCCTGTAAGAGGCTGTACTCGGCATCCTGTCAGAGCAAAACGGGGGCCTGCGATCATCTGGGTCAAGCCGGTTCTCAACAAGCTGTCTGGAGTGTGATAAACGCAAGCGTTATTCGGGAACAAGGGTATCATGAGGGCCTGCATTGTGTGTGTGGGTAATAACAGCTCAACGCAAGAGATAGAAATTTAGTTTTGGCCGGCGTAGGAGATGTCACTTCCTGAAATCTCTCTGGGATGAATTGAGTTTTTGAAGGATTCTCTTGAGAGAGAAAATCCATATTCTCAGGTTCTATCTCGTCTCTTGAACTGAGCAAAGGTCCTGTCCCCTGCACAACAAGTCATATTGCTTTTCTGAGCCTTCAAATCTATAGACCTAGACTTCTTTTTATCAGTTGGTCTTCTCTTTCCTTTTTGATTGGATTCTCTAGACCTGAACACATTTAGCTTGTCCGGAGGAGACAGGTCAATACCTTTCCATGTAAACAGGACCCCTCACCCTAGACACCTGGCTGTTCCTCTATTATCACTCTTGGAGCCTCTTCCATGTTCCAGAAGTGTCCCATTACTTCTCAGTCCTGGGGGCAAGTTATAGGTACACACTTTAAGATGTAGAAGTGGAGATGGGGCAGGGGCAGGAAGAGGGAGGGAGAAGAAGGGGGAGAAGAAGAGAGAAGGAAAGAGAGAGAAAGAGGAGAAGGAAGAGAAGAAAAGAGAAGCTCTTGTTTCTAGCACTGACTGTAAAACATCTTCCTCACACAAAATCCCTGCTCTGCTTCCTAGGATGCTCTTGGGCCAACTCAACTCACATACATTGTTTATAAAGTGAGCTCTAGACCTGCGCAGGCAGGTAGCACACTGGTACGTTTGAGGCTATATTTTGAGGACTGGTCTTTAGGGCACACAATCACAAGTGGGGTTATGAACAGGTTAGCTGTCTGTTCAACCTGTGATTTTTAAGCAAACTGGAGCTGAAATGAATCTGCCAGCAATAGACACCTTTGTCATGAGTCTAAGGAGGTCACCCATGCAGAATCAGGTAGATGCTCCCCTTCTTGGCAGCACTTTCTCATCTTGATCTTCCAGCCATATCTGGGAGGGCGCTGATGAGGTGCTGGGTGTGAGTCAAGGGACTGGAAGGTACCTCTGCTGTTATCCAGATCAATGATTCTCAAAGTGTCTTTAGCAGAAGAAACTTTCACTGAACAAAGACTTCTAGGGAAGCCAGTGTAGGTGCCCCCTGAGCTACCCTAGGGTCACCTGCTTTAGTGTTGGGATGTCACAAGGGTGTACTCTGATCAGGCTAGGGATGCTGGAGAGTGACTTGCACCAGAGAGGCTGGGGTAAAATGCCCCAGCCAGGCAGTTCTGAAATGTGCTCCATATCTCTCCCGGGGCCTCAGCAGGAGTAAACCCCGCTGTCTCTGGCAGTCACGCCCTTATGAATATAATCTCAAGTGGTTTTCTCTCCCATTCTTGTCTCTCTTCACCCCTTCACTGTGCTCTTCAAGATCACCCCTCAAATAACCTAATGACACCCAAATCCCTGTCTTGGGGTGTGCACAGGAGAACAAAATACTGTACCTTCCGAGTCTCCTGGGTCTTATGGGAACTTAGGTGTCTTGAATTTGCCCAGCTCAGGAAATGTGGGTATAGTCCATGTGCAAGAGACAGTTGTCAACCCACCACTTGAGTGTCGCTTTGGGTTCTATCTCCCCCCCTCCAGACCCCGCTGTGCTACACACAGTAAGATCATGACTCTCTTAGTTATAAGTTTCTCATTATATAACCTGGCTTAAACCAGAGAGAGAATATATTGGTTCACGGGAGGTTTGAGAGCTGAGTCTGCACTACTACTGGCGCAAATGGCATCTTTGTGCAAATTAGAAAAACGCCTGTTTCTCCAGGGACTATCCTACCATCTGCCAGAACACTTGGTAGTAAATTAACAAACCTGAATGAGTGTGAGGTGAACAGGTCCCCTGGGAGTGATGAAGTGCATAAACAGGGGCTCTGCAGCCCTCAGAGCTGGCTTCAGCTGGGTCCAGGGCGTATGCTCACTCTCTCCATCTCTCAGAAATGCTTTCTCTGGGGTTTGTTCTCAAGCAGGCTCTGCCTTCTTGGTAACAAGGGAGCTGACAGCAGTTTGAAGCTTATCTCCTAAAAAATCATAGCCACCTGTCCAAATCATTTTGGCCAAAGTGCAGGAATGAAGTCTTATTTGCTCTGATTGGCCAGTCAGTGTGGTGGGGTGATGCCATGCTTTGATTGGCCAAGCCTGGCTCATGCATCATCTTCGGGTTAAGGACCAGCCTGACATTCCACCTCCAGCCCTATCCCAGAGAATGGCAGGAAGGTGCTTCCTTGAGACAAACCAAGGATGAAATTGGAAGAAAGCCATCAGATGTGGCTGCTGACCAGGGCCTCACCCCCCAAAAATATCCCAATGTTAGCAGTGTTACTGCAAATTTAGGGTGCATACAAGTCACTGGGGATGTTATTAGGCAGAGACTCCCATAGATTCCTAGGGGCCCCTTTTAAAAGATCCTTTAGAGAATCAAGGGTGGGACCCATGAGTTTGCCTCTATGAATGCTGATGTTCGTTTGTATTACACTGTGCTGTGGTGATCAGTGATTATCACCTTCTCTCTCTCTGTCTCTCTCTGTCTCTCTCACTCTCTATCTCTTTTCAGTACTGGTACTGGGGTTGAATGGGAAGCTTTGCGCTGAGCCTCCTCCCCAGGCTTTTTAGTTTTTTTAAACTTTGAGGCAGAATCTTGCTAAGTCACTAAGTTGCCCAGGCTGGGCTCAAACCTTTAATCCCCCTGCCTTAGCCTTCCAGAGAGCTGGGGTGATAGGCACATGCCACTATGTCTGGTGATCATCACATTTCCGAGCTGCCGCCAGTCCCTGAAGCACTGTGTGCTCAAGGCAGGCTTTCCTGGGGAGTTTGAGGGAGAAGGCGTGGGAGAAGTTTACTCAGTCCCATGTTCCTGGTATTACCATCCTGTCTGTGTGCGGTCCCCAAAGCTCCTGCACTTAGGTTTCCTCCAAGTCCCTCAGGGAAGGTATCTTTCTCCTGCAGACCCTTCCCTGGGAGACGGTTTTCTAACTTAGGGAGAAAGGCAGGGGAATGCAGTGAAGGACCCAGGGTCAGGGTGGGACACATGGAATACTTTGACCTTCAAGAAGGACAGTGAATTTTTGAGAGTGGAGGTCGTGTCCTTTGTCTAGCAAAGGGCTAGCTTTGGTGGTGATGGTGGTGGTGGTGGTGGTAGTGGGAGTGAGGCAGACTTTAAAGAAGCTTGAAGAAGACCAGTGCCCTGGAATTATTACATGTGAGGACAGGTTCCTTTCAAACACATGTCCAAGTGCCCTAAGGACTGGTCACTGAAACAGGAGCTCACTGAGGAGAGGTCTGATTGGTCCCTAAACTGCTGACATAGAAAACTCACGTCCTGTCTAACCTACCTGGGTAGAAGAAATGCTAGCAACTCCAATGCAGCCTGGTAGAAATACAGTAAAGATGAATGCAAGCCATGTAAGCAACTTAACATTATCTAATAATCAGATTCCAAAAGTAAAATAAACACCATTAAGCTTGATTTGAATGTTTTATTTAACCCAGTACTATATCCCTAAAATATTACCATTTTGACATATGTTCACTTAAAAAATTATTGCTGAGATATTTTATATTCTTTTTTTCCCATACAAAATGTTTGAAATCTGAGGGGCCTCTTACAAAACAGCATTACACGTTGGGACTGACAATATATTTAGTGCTCCATGGCTGCAGACACTAGCGGCTGCTGAAGTGGATGCTACAGCTTTCATCTCCCCAAGACAGAGTCGCCCACTGTCTCATCCCCCTTTCCCTCCTCTCCCAGCACACTGTGGGTGTTACTGCTCAGAGACAGAAACAGGCTTGATGGAGGCTTTGCTGTAAGGGTGGTGGTGGCTGTGAAGGCTCAGGACAAAGCCCGGCCCAGCCTTAGGTTTGTTTGGAGACAAGCACTCTCCTGCCTGGCTGCTCTGTGCAGCGTGTGAGTCACCATGGGGACAGGGAGGCAGGAGAAGGGGGTTCGTTCTGTGCTGAGGCCCGCTCTCAGGCTCTGTCACGGGGCTGGGAGGGAGGGGCGGACAGCAGAGAATGGGGTGGAGCGGGAATACAGAAGGATGTGTCTGGAGCCACAGAAATAGATCTGTATCTGTGCAGTGGTTACCAAGACTCAAAATACTGTTTCCCTGCGGAGGGAGGAGCAGGCAGGGAGATGTTACAGAGCTACATGCTTTTATGATTAAAATGTTTGGGAAAGAGAATGAAGACCAGGCTGTCAGTAAAGTCAGGATCTGGGATTCTTTCTCAAATTGGATCCTACAGTCAGCTAAGTTTTCCTGGGCTTTGTCTGAAAATCCATTTTTCTTTCCATGTGTCACACATCTGTTTTCTGTCCTGCCTACTTGGTTTGAACATTAAACAAATTTGTCTCATGTACAAACTTCCATTGCCTTCAAAAATGTGCAGATGAGCTAGTTACCTTTGAAAAGCTGCTGGTCAGATGTAGGCGGGATGTGGCCCCAGGGCTCAGAGGATTTGGGGGAAAGTGCCTTCCCCCGTGTAGCTACAAATCAGGCTGGCTGCTACTCTGCTCTATTACTCATTCATCCTCTGCTAAGTTATTTAACCTCCTTGGGCCTCAGTTTCCCCTTCTACCACATGCAACTGATAATAGCGCTTACCTTGCTGGGATGTTGGGAGAAGCCAGTAACAAATGTGTGTGTTGTGCTTAACACACTGCCTGGCACGGGACTATAGTGACTATTGTGCTGTAGGAATCGCCAGATCTTCCTGCTCTCTGCTGGGCGCTGCTTTGGGGCTGTGGCTGGCCAGGTGGAATCTTTTCCTTGACAAATCTGACAGTGTGTCATGGCAGCTCCGGAAGATGACACACAGAGAAGAGTTATTGGCCACAGCTACTTGCTAGTGAATTGGTGGCAGAACTTGACGCAGCACCCAGAATTTCTATTTCCCAGCAATAATTTGTCAGGGTCTTCTGGGTCTCAGGACCAGTGTTCTAAATTTCAGAAAGCATACGCAGGACTCAGAGGGGACAAGATTTGAATGTGTAGCTACTGAAAAAATGCAGCCGCCTCATATAAAAGCAACAAAAACAACCCTCAAAAGCAAGTACACGAGAGTCAGTGGGATGAGCCAAGGCAGGGTCTAAAACCGTGCACAGTGAATACTGATTCGTTGTGGGAACGTGCTTTTTGCTTATGTCACGTAAGAAAAATCAGAAAACAAAACTGCACATCATGTGTCATTAAATTAAAAAATTCCTGTCCATCTGTGTGTCTCTCTATGCTGAATACTCTAAACTAGATATCATATTTCCATCTCTGTTGGATAATAGTTGTTTTCTTGAAGCTGTGTTGGGCATATTTTCTACAATGAACACTCATTGCGTTCATAATCAGAAGGAAAACACAATGCAGATTATAAAAGCTTTCCAGTCTCCAGTTCACACCAGGAAGCTGACGGCTCATTGTCATCTGTGTCAGCCTTGCGGTGCCTTCAAAGCCTGGTGTGTTTACAAAAGGACGGTTACGTGGGTGTCCAGGGAGATCGCCTAATAGAGAACAAAGTGCGACATGTTTTATTGAAGATGCGAGCCAGAGTGAGGACACCCTCACAACAGACACCTCCAATGAATTCAGTGGATGCCAGGTAGCGCTGAGGTGAACGAGAATGTTAGCAAGCTCCGAGCTGGAGGACCACAGTCTCCTTCTGTGGGGAAGAGGTCAGAAACAGAGCCCATCATGACTGTGATTTTTATTTACTCAGGGACTGCTTAACTTTGAGTCAGGATCTGATGAGGGCAGTGGTCGGGGTCGCGCCTCTGCCTGTCCCACTGACTTTCTGACCACGTCATCGCCACATCACATGCAAGTTCTGCCTCCGCTTTCAGGCCTCAGAGCCTTGCCCTTGGCTTTCTTCCTGAACTCCTCAGTCTGTCTGCTACTCTGATTGCCGTTCTCTTGCTTTGGGTCCAGTTGTCCCCTTACGCCCAGCGCTTGGATCTGTTTGCTGTCCACACGCCGTTTTTTGCTGTATCTGACCTACGTCTGACTCTGTTAATTTCTCAGGTCTCTGCCCTTCAAATTTGGCACAGTCTACTGCACTCCTCTCCCATGCCCGGTCTCAGCCACCAGAGCCCCCAGCTGCACTGGATCACTGATCCTCTGCTGCACTCACAAGAAATATCTGATGCCACCAGCTTTGCTCTGTGCCACAACCACAAAATCTCCGTAGTCCTTATTCTTGATGGTCACTTTACCACCATCAATGAGATGGACACTGATAGTGCAAGACAATCCCATCCCATTCCCACTTCCACCCCTGACAAGTTTTTGCCACTTTCTCTGTGTAAGACCTTGGGCAGGTTACCTAACTCCTCTCAGCTCTCTGCTTCCTCACTGGAAATGATGATAAAATAACCTCCTGAACAACCGGTGGGTCACAGATGAAATTAAAGAAGAAATTAAACAGTATCTACAAACAAATCAAAATGTAAATACAACTTACTGGAATCTGTGGGATGCACTGAAAGCAGTCCTCAGAGGGAAGTTTATAGTGCTGAACTCACACATCAGGAAAACACAATGAGAACAAATGAATAGCCTAATGCTGCACCTTAAACTTCAAAAAAAGAAGAACAAGTCAAGCCCAAAGCCCAAAGAAGGGAGGAGATTATAAAGATCAGGGCAGAAATTAATGCAATTGAGACAAAGAAAACACTATAAAGAATTAACGAATCAAAGAGTTAGATCTTTGAAAGAATAAGTAAAATTGATAAACCCCTAGCCAATCTTATCAAAAAAAGGAAAGAAAAAACTCAAGTTCATGCAATAAGGAATGAAAGGGTGAAATCACTACAGAACCTGTAGAAATTCAGAAGATTATCAGTACCTACTTTGAAACTGTTTACTCCTAGAGGATGGAAAACATAGAAGAAATGGGCAGATTCCTAGATATGTATGAATTACCAAAGTTGAATAAAGAAAATATAAAAATGCTGAATAACCCAATATAAATTAATGAAATTGAAAACATAATTAAATACCTACAAACAAAGAAAATCCCAGGTCCTGATTGATATACAGCTAAATCCTACAAGAAGTTTGGAGAAGATTTAATGCCAACTCTCCTCAAACTCTTCAGTGAAATTGAAAGGGAAGCAATTCTCCTTAACTCATCTCTGGAGGCAAGTATTATACTGATACCAAGACCAAAGAAAGATCCAACCAAAAAAGAGAACTACAGGCCAATCTCCCTAATGAACATAGATGCAAAGATACTCAATAAAATACTAGCAAACAGAATGCAACAAATCATCATGAAGATTATACACTGTGACCAAGTGGGGCTCATCCCAGGGACACAGGGATGGCTCAATATATGCAAATCAATTAATGTAATACACCCTATCCACAAAGCCAAAGACAAAAACCATATGACTATCTCAATAGATGTAGAAAAAGCACCTAACAAAGTCCAATACTCATTCATGATAAAAACCCTACAGAAAATAGGAATAGATGGTCTATACTTCAATCTGATCAAAGCCATCTATGACAAAACAACAGCCAATATCATACTAAATGGACAAAAATTGAAAGCTTTTACTTTAAAATCAGGAACAAGACAAGGACGTCCACTGTCACTACTCCTATTCAGCATAGTTCTGGAATATTAGCCAGAGCAATTAGACAAGAGAGAGACATAAAAGGAATAAAGATAGGAAAGGAAGAAATGGAATTATCATTATTCACAGATGACATGATACTCTACATGGAAGACCCCAAAAACTCCAACAAAAGATCCCTACAATTAATTAACAAATTCAGTAGTGTAGCTGGACACAAAGTTAACACTCACAAATCAGTAGTATTCCTATACACAAACAACAAACACACTGAGAAAGAAATTAAGGAAACTATACCTTTCACAATAGCATCCACAAACTGAAATACTTAGGAATCACTCTAAGAAAAGAAATAAAAGATCTATACAGTGAAAACTATAGTACTCTGAAAAAGGAGATCAAAGAGGATTTCAGAGAATGGAAAGATATTCCTTGCTCATAGATAGGAAGAACCAACGTTGTGAAAATGGCCATACTCCCAAAACTGTACAGAATCAATGCAATCTCAATTAAAATACCATTAACACACCTCACAGATCTAGAAAAAAATTCCTAAATTTCATCTGGAACCAGAAGAGCAAAAGCAATCCTGGGCAGCAAAGACAAGTCAGATGGCATCATAATCCCTGACTCGAAATTATACAACAAAGCTACTGTGGTAAAATCAACATAGTATTGGCAAAAAACACACCTGAGGATCAATGGAACAGAGTGGAAGATGCAGCCACAACCACAAACACACTTAGCCATTTTACCTTTGACAAAGGGGCAAACATCTTCACTGGACAAAAGATAATTTCTTTTTAATAAATGGTGCTGGAAAAACTGGCTTGCCACATGCCAAAGACTGAAACTAGACCCATGTCTATCACTATGCACCAAACTCAAGTGAAAATGGATCAAAGATCTAAATATTAAGACAGAGACACTGAATCTACTAGAAGCGAAAGTAGGTAAAACTCTCTAAGACATAGGGCTAGGCAGAGGGTTCATGAACAAAAACCAAACTGCATGGGAAATATTCCAAAGAATCAACAACTGGGATCTCATCTTATTGGAAAATTTTTGCACATCTAAAGAAATTACCAGAAGAGTAAAAAGAAAACCCACAAATTGGGAAAAAATTTTAGCCAACTGGCCCTCAGACAAAGGACTTCTATCTAGAACATATAAAGAATTAAAAAATCAGTTCCCCCCAAATTCAAAGACCCAATAAAAAAATGGGCATCTGAGATGAATACACACTTTTCACATGAAGAAATTCAAATGGCAAAAAAAATATGAAAACATGTTCAACATCATTAGTCAGTTGAGAAATGCAAATTAAAACAACACTGAGATTTCATCTCACCCCAGAAAGAATGGTTATCATCAAGAAATCAACCAATAACACATGCTGGTGAGGCTGTGGGGAAAAGGAAATCCTTCTCCTCTGCTGGTAGGAGTGTAGACTGGTGCAACCACCGTGGAGATCAGGCTGGAGATTCCTCAGCAAACTAGGCCTAGAGGTCCTATTCAACTCAGCTATTCCCCTTCTGGGTATTTTTTCAGAAGAACTGAAAACATCATACTACAGCAATATATATGCACCCATGTTTATAGCAGTGCAATTCATAATAGCTAAATTGTGGAAACAACCCAAATGTCCATCAACTGAGGAATGGATAAAAAAGATGTGGTATTTTTACATAATGGAATATTATTCAGCTATAAATAAAGATAAACTCAAGGCATTTATAGATAAATGGATGCAACTAGAGACCATATTCATAAGTGAAATAAATCAGACCCATGTATGTAAACCCCATACTGTCTCACTAGTGTAAGAACCTGAAAGAGTAAATAAAATCTAAAAGATACAATAGATATTGTGAAAGAGAAAGAAATGGCTCCAAAGGAAAGAACAACTGGGATGAGGGAAATGGGAAAAGAAAGCAAGAGGGAAAAAATACGTATATATGATACACAAGAGGGCTAAGATAATTGTACTGCTAATTTCTATTGCTTTATGGAAAGAAACTGTTAATGTTTAATTGTTTGACCAGTCTTACATACCTATATTTGTTTAACTGAGTAACCAATTTGAAGACAGTATGTAATACAACAACCATTGTTAATTTCCTATCACCTTGTCTGAAATTCTGTACTGCTTTTACTGTTTTTGTTTTGCTTTGTTTATGTCTGTGTGTTAGTTCATGTTTTCATCCTTTTATCTTTAAAATGAAATAAAAAGGAAATCATGATAATGACCACAACCTGCTAAGGTCATTATTCCATGTAAAGTATGTCCCATTTGTCTGACACATAGCTAGCACTCCACAAATGTCAGTGACTGGGAATATCATTGTTTTTTATTAGAAAAACAGCCCCAGCCTGTCCTGTAGTAAGAGGATAGACTCTGCAGTTGGACTGACCTGCTTAAACTGGACTTCTGACCATGAGCAGTGGTGGCTTATCTGTGTGCTTCAGTTTTCCTTTGTAAAAGTGGGATAATAAGGAGTACAACCTCCAGGACTTGCTGTAGGGCCTAAAGGAAATAATGGATTCAGGAACACTTGCAAAACGCACAGTACGCAATGCCATAAAATGTTGACTGCTGTCTGTACTACTAATGATGGATGACTTTTTCTTGGAAGTTTAGCTTTTTGAAATTAGTTTCATTTATCATCACCTTACAATATTACAGAGTGATATCTGAACTCTAAAGTAGACCAAGCTTTCATGGTTATGCTGAAGAGTCATAGTAACAGGGTAAGAGCAAGATCAGGCACAGGAGTGCAAACTGGATTTTCTCTCAGTCAGAGAGAATGAGCACCTTTTGTCTAACCCAGATTCCATTTATCCTGAGTGCCCAGGAGCTTAAATAAGGGGCCTCAGGCTGCATGAATCTCTCAGCCCTCAGCGATGTGCTCGGAAGCACACACGGATCAAAATTTTAAAGATCACAACTCTTTTCTTCACTGGACATAGTAAAATAAAAGCAAGGCTCCTTACAGAAAACTTCATTTTTTTGTTTAAGAAAACAAAAATGATTCAAAGTATCCTAAGAATCACTGGATACAGGAAAATATGACTTCTTGGGGTCAGTGGAGGAGGGCTAGTCACCAGCCTGAGAAATCAGCTTCTCACATAGTCGACTGCAGCCTGAGGAAAAGGAAGAGACGGTTCTTCAGCCCCTGGCAGGAAGCGTGCTCTGTGAGAGCTGACCTTGTCATCACTGACATCAGCTGCACGTGGTCCTCCTCTCCCGGCTGCCTTTGCAGTGAACCTGACCCGTTAGAAAACATCACTGAATTTGAGATTTGGCAAAACAATGTAATAAGGAGTAGCTTTGTACATTAAATGGAGTTTTTGTATCAGATATTCAAAAGATTTTCTAACCACTGGCTCATTAAGGATGCCTGGGCTTTATGAACCAGGCAGTAAACACTTCTCTTCTACAAAAAAATAAAGTGTTGGCGTCCAGGCACCAGGGCTTAGCTCGGGGTATGTCAGTGGAGAGTCGACTGTCAAATTGGGGCTTCTGTTTTCAAATCTACATCTCAGGCCTACATCATCCCTCATGCGTCTATAACTGGATTATGAAGCAGGGAAAATGTCCTCTAGGTTAAGCCTCTTTGCAAAGAAGCTCATCAGAGAATAGGGCTTCAATCCTGACCTGAGGAGCTATCGGTATATGATTCAGTTGAGATTATTAAAAAGTAGGCAAAATGAAAACAAAACTACAGAGTAGTTTGTTTGGTAGAGACTGCTAAGTAAAATTAGAAAGATATCCTTTAAAAAAAAAAATATATATATATATAATGTAAGTCAGTGTTTCATATCTTTCACAAGGACAATGGTCAGACAGTGTTGGCTAAACTGTCACACATGGTTAATGCTGCAGTGGTCATAGTGAATGGCAAACCAGGCAGTCTAAACATGAGCAAGACCTTCTCCTTACACTCATGTGGTGTTTATGAACTGCTAGAGGTGCTGGTTGAAAACACACTCCTAGGCACCCTCCCCAGAGGCTGAGATCCAGCAGGTCTTATGTGGGTCTAGGAATCTTCATTTTTATCAGGTGATTTTGATGTAGATGGCTTATGGATGGTGCCCTGAGAAATGCTTGATTTAGCAATATTGTCAGTTATAAAACAAATTAGAACACTACATATTGCTCAAGTGGGAAGACTGATAATCCTCCATATATTATATAGTTCTATGAGAAAAGCAATATAGAAAGAACTCCTTAAAAGAAAACTTGCAAGTTATAGCTGGGCAAATTGGCAAATGCCCGGATCCCAGCTACTTGGGAGGCTGAGGAGGGAGAGTACATGTTTGAGGCCAGTCTGGGCATCAAAATAAGAAAAGAAAAGAAAAAAGGGCTGGGGATGTAGCTCAGTGGCACAGTGCCTGCCTGGGAAATGTGAGGCCCTAAGTTCAATTCCTTGTACAAAAAAATAAAATAAAAGGAAAGGAAAAGACAAGACAAGATGTAGCAGGAGACGTGTTCCATGGAGACGTAACTCCATGGTAGAATGTTCTTGAATTTAATTCCCTATACCGCAAAAACAAACAAAAAACAAGCAAAACTAGGAAATGAACAAACAAAAAATAAATAAGAAAAACAAAATCCTTGTAGATAAGGGTCAGAAAGGGCCAGATAGTCCTTCAAGGGGCAGGAAAGTAAACTCAAAGCTAGCTCAGTTACTTAATAGGCATGATCAATGCCTCCAATATTAGTATTTATCATAGGGGACCCCAACTCCAGAGATCAACTGAGGAGAGCTGGATGGGCATGATTACATAGCTACTCAGATGATTCTGAGTACAGGAAGGGCTGAGATTCTCTGTCTACTTCCTATGTGTGTGCACACACATGCACGTGCGCACGCGTGCGCGCACACACACACACACACACACACACACAAATACACACACTTAAAAAAAGAGGTAAGGAAACCATAGTAGGGATGAGTGATTTGTCTCCTTGGCATATACTGAGTAGGCTCCGAAGTCAGAATCAGGGGTCAGGAAGGCACACTGATTGAGGAGAGATACCCAAAATCAAGCTGCCTCTGGCCTCCTGCAGTCCTGGAGGTGAGAAGTCAGCCCTGAGCAAAGGGAATTACAAGAAAGGGCACTTTCTGGAGCTAAAATGCTTCTAACAGGAGACATTTCCTGTGATGACCAGGGACAGGAAAGCACTAGAAGGTGCAAAGAACTATTTTGAGGTTCCCCACCTTCTGGTGAGTAGAAACCAGGTAGATACATGGGCGGTGGCGTTATCCCCATAGTGCCCCAACCAAACAGATGCATTGTTCAGGGCATTTGCAGTAGACCCAACCTCTGCATGCTTCTTAATACAACACTGACCTACCCCCAGTTGCCCCCAGGCGCAGAACTTCAATCTCTTTGCCTTCCCTAGTAGAGCAAAAATGAATGGTGTTTGCACCCAAGACTAACTTTGTATACTAGCCTGGTTCATTCCTAGACATGTGGTCTTGGGCGGTTAGCTTACATTTCTGAGTTTTGGTTCCCCTACAAATTAAAAAGAAAAATCACATGAAGAAGAAAACAGAACAGCCATCTTGTATTTTGTGAGGCAGATGACAAGGAGAATGTCTGGCGCACATTAGGCCCTTCGTAATGGTAACCAAAGCCGTGGGTTGACCGTGAAGTCATGGGATGACTGTGACTGTCAATGGCTATGAGACAGAAGTAGGAAAATGGGTAAGAGGCCAAATGGAGCCTTGGGAAGCTGCTCCAGTAAGAGCCCATATTTTATAAAGTGTCAGGCTGTGGGTAAAATAAATGGGAAATGCTAAGACCCACATATTCACTGAACGGCACAAAGTCTAGGGCGACACAATGATGCTCTGTGGGATGTGTGCAGTGAACCCCTGGGTCAGGAAGCAGCAGGAACAGACCTGGACCAGCAAAGCCAGCTCCCGGTCTCCGCCACCTCTGCCTTCTGCCCACAGTGTCATCTTTCACTCCTCCCAGCAAGTAAGTTAGCTCTGGAAGTGGTGGACAAAGATCTGAGTTTGCACTGACTCCAGAGTCTGATTTCTTTACCAGGCATTAAACATAGTCACTGAGATTTCTTGGCAAAAAAAAAAAAATCCCTCCAGTGAAGCATTCATATAATATTCTTGTATTCATGGGTCATATAGAGACTATTTATAAGCAACAGCTCAACCCCATTAAATAAGGACCTTATTTTTTCTCTGTTACATTTAGTTCAACTACAGAATAGTAGAGGGTAAAGGAATTGTAAACTGGTTAAGAGTGGGTATTTGTGCTGGTGTGGTGGTACACCTCTGTAATCCTGGCATTTGGGACTCTGAGGCAGGAGGTTGCCATGAGTTTGAGGCCAGCCTGGGCTGCATAGTGAGTTCAAGGCCAACCTGAACTACACAGCGAGACCTTGTCTCAAAAAAAAAAAAAAAAAGAAAAAAAGAGTGTATATTCGTGGCCATTTGTTAATTGGTTTTGGTTTGCCTAAGCAAAAGAATAAGAAGGTTCAAATTCTGACTTAGACACTTTTTTGTGTAGAGGCCTCCTAAAGAAACTGCAGTCCTAGAGTTAGAACTGTTGGCCACAGCAAGGGACATAGAACTCAATGTGAAGAATATAAAACACAGTATCTTTCTACCCTTCTGCTAAGAATAAAGATAAAAGCCAGGAACAAAAGTAAGATGAATAACTAGGAATATACACTGATAGTTTTTTCCTCTTTTATAGTGGATTATTATGGGCTGTATGGCCCTGGCAGCTCTACTGCTGCCAAGAAGAGGGGGCCATTGTGGAGGGGCTGGGTTTTTGGTCAGTGTTCAAAAGAGCTAGAGCTGGAAAAGGCTCAGAAACAAATAAGATTTAAACCTGTACACAGTGCACTATCTTTTCCTGCAGATACAAGAGAGAGGATTTTGCTGTAGAGAAGGATTTGTGGATTGAATGAGAATAGCACTGTTATGACAAAGTTGGTTTTTGGTCTAAGTGATTTATCTGCTAAAAATTCCCTCTGTGCCTTCAGTGGGAGCTCACAGTGGGTTACAGCTTAGAACTATGTTTTGGCAAGAAGTCCTTAAGCAATGAGAGAGTGGAAGTTCTTTAGCGGGATATTGATTTAAATGTTATTTTCCTTCAGCCCAGGAGTGAAGAGGGTCAGCATAGCTCTGGTTCCCTGACTGAACATTAGATGTAGCTCCTGAGCATAGCAATAAGGTTTTGCATACTTCTAGGGTTTTGTGTGTGAAAAAAGGTATTTGGGCTACAACCTTGAAGTACTTAAAATGTGCTGGGGCATTTGGATTTTCTAAAATGGTGTCTATTTCTTTTTTGTAAATCCACCTATCACAAGACAAACTGAAATGTCACATTGGGTTGTCAGGGATTATTCATGTGGAAAGTTTATGAGATGATGTGGCTCGGGCAATGAATAGGATCAAGCATTCACTGTCACCCAGGGAACATCAAAGAAAGTTAGACCAGAGATCTCAGAGGACCAAACAGATCTGCAAACCTATCACTTTCCTTTCCAGGTCTAAAAGGCAAAGATGGGAACCCCGGCAAATAGTGGTATCTAAAGCTTTTCTGGCCTATAATCTCCTATCCTGGAAGCTGGGCTGGGAAATAGGCCTAACTGACAATTCTTGAACTAAGAGCGCCTAGAAATCGCCATATATTTAGAATAATACCTTGCTCATTAGGGAATCAATGAGGGGAAATTATGTCCTCAAGTCTTTAAGGCTTCTTTAGCAAAAACAAGGCTAAAAAATGGCTATCTTAACTTGTAAAGACAGAAATCAGGAATGGCTATATTTGAACATTTGACTCATAAATTTTAAGGAAACAAAAGAAACCAAAAGCAAATTGGCAATTAATTCATTGAAGATACAAACGTTTTCTTAAAAAGGGTCATGAATCACTAAAATTACCTATATCATCACCAAGCAAGTATATTGTGCTATTCTGGGTGTTTTACTTGCTCTCTACTAGTTTTTGTTATTTGTGTTGGCCTATTGCACTGTTTTCAATATATGGGATACTTGCTCTCAATTCTTTGTAATTTTTAATGAAACTACTCCATTAAATTGTAATTTAATTTGGGAAATAACAATAAAACTTTTCTTTTGAGACCAGGTCTTGCAATGTAGTCCAGGCTGGCCTTGAACTCTCTAGGTAGGGCAGGCTGGCTTTAGACTCACAGCAATCCTCCTGCTTAGCATTTTGAGGCCTAGGATTGCAGATATGCACCACTGTACCCAGCTATGATAAAACATTTTTGAAAAAAATTCAAGACTGGGGGTCTAGGGGAAGAAATTATAATAAGCAGAGGAGATAACATATATTACCGATCTCAGATATCGTTTTATAGCTTATTGTAGGTCTCTTTTGATTTAAAAATTTGAATTTTTTTGTTTTCAAAAAATCGACAATGGAAATTTCTTTTAAACAGCCCCATATGATTTTCTCCCGTATAATTAAATCAACTGGCTGATGTTATGTTCTGCTGCACAAGTCCGATTTGTTCCTGTTTCCAAAACATTGTAAAACATCCATAAGGCAATAATTGGAAGGAAAATGCTAGCAAAAGTACTTTTTAGCAAAATAAGGTCTGGGGAATTTTGAGTTGTTCAGATAGTCAAGACAGCTAGAGACAGTGCTTGGGCCATGGAGACATCAGACTATCATGAACCAATTCATATCTCTAATGTTTGCAAATGTTTCATTTATCTTTAACTTGACTGCACTTAGGGATTAGGGAGACAATCCATGTATTCTACCCTAAATGGAGTTTTCTGCAGCTCCGCAGTGCTCAAGGCAAAACCAGCCCTTGATAATCATTACCAAAAGGGAGAAGCACAATCTTTCAAGTCCCCAGGTTTCAAAAGGCCACATGTCCAAGTCTTGAATCTGCACTAATTTTCAGAGAGTCCCTGTTTCGGGCAGGTCCCCACCTGGTAGTAGAGATGACAGAGTCGTGGCGCACACTGGCCAGCTTGGGCCATGCCCCAGCCTCCCCATGTGGGACTCTGAGGAAAGTGCGCATGCTCCTAGCTGGTTTGTTTTCATGCAATCTCCTTTTGTAGTTGCTCAGCCCGTGACATACGCAGTTTCACAGATACTTTAGATTACGCACATTATCCTTGGAAGAGGTCAGGAACAAGTCTGTGCTAAATTGGCTGAATTTGGCTGAATTTGGTTTCCTCACTGCCATCCCTGGCTATCCTGTACTGTGGGAAGACACTCTGGATCTCTGCTCTACCAAGCTTTCAAGCCCGCTATGACAGATGTTATGATGGATGGCACCTTAATCTATATACCTCACAAACTGGATGCTTGGGATTCCTGGTACTTTCTTTCTTCTATAGCCCCTGGGCTGTGTCCTAAGGGTCTTAAAACATGTGTCCCCGGTCCACCCCTGCCCTCCAGCCCTGCCTGCACGGTCGCTGGTTTCTGCGCATGCCCACTGGGATCAACCTGGGTTTGTGCAACTTTATTTCATCTCTCTCTTCTGCACTGTCATTCACAGGATTTTTACAAACAACTCTGGGGAAAAGTCACTCGGGACTGTCACTGTTCAGCCTCAGGCCCAGGGCTCTAGCTTCTCTCCTACTTTCGCTATTAACCCTTTGGGCAGGGTCAGAGGGTAATGGAAGAAATCCAGGCTTTGGGGGTCAGCCCAAGATTCTAATACAGATTCAGCTACTTATTTGTGGAGCAACTTTAATCAGTCACTTGCTCTGAATTTCACACAGTGTATGGGACACTGGCTGGGGCTGGGGATACGGTGTGTGTTGAACAAGGTACACCTGATCCTGCCATCATGGAACATGTGGGTGAGTGGAATCACTGAGCCCTTACTGGTAGCATGTTTCCAACAGGCAAAGTGCCAGAGACCATCAGTTCCTGCCTGCAAAATCCATTTTCCCCTCTAGACAGCAATGTGTTTAATTTTCCTTAAGTTTGGGGTGGCCAATGGGATGCAAACGGAGGCCATTAAGGTGGGACTTCTGGAAAGACAATTTGAAACTGGCCTGACTCAGCTGGAAAACACATTCACTTGTTATTTTCTTCTTTTTCTGCCTTCCTAACTCAAATGGAGATACATTAGTAGGAGCTCTGGCAGGTATCTTGGGCAATGAAGCAACTTGAGGCTAGAAGACTTTTTCTAGGAAATGTGGAACACAAAGATAGAAGATGACTAGATTTCGGGTAACTGTGGCATTCCACACCTGCCTTGGACTGGTACGTTTACTGGGGAGAAAAATGTAGTAAGCTTCTCCATTGCTTAAGCCACTGTTATTTGTACTGTCTCTCTGTCTCTCTCTTTCTCTGTTTTGAAACGGGGTCTCACTATGCAGCGCAGGATGGCCCAAAACTCACTGTGTAGCCCAGGCTGGCCTCAAACTTGGAGTGATCCTCCTGCTTCAGCTTCCCAAGTGCTGGGATTACAGGCAGGTGCCACCATACCTGGCTCACTTTTGTGTAGTTGAGCCCAAGCCTAACCTACACACGGTGTAACAATCACCATGTAACGGCCGGATGTGGAAGCTCACGACGTTAAAGGATGAGTCACAAATTGCTTCACTGCAAATTGGCAATCATCATTTGTATCATCAGTAACGAGTTGATAACGTCTAATAGTATGGCAGTGTTTGTGTAAATAAATCTTCCTCTGACATAATCTGTCTTAAATCAATGCCTAGATCATCTCTACCTTGAGGATATAATTATAATAATATATGCCATTCCTGCTCCAAACTGATCCTCCTTGTCTTCATGCAGATTCTGGGTTTTCTTATTTCCTTCCATTTCTGAATAGGGTCTGGCAGTGCCCAATATGCAGGGTGAATGCGCCATTTCCCAGCCTTGTTCTTGGCAGAGAGTAGGAAGATGCCTCTGCTTTCTCTGTCTCAGCCTCCTTCTCACTAACCTTTTCAACACAGTCTCAGGTGACTTCTGCCTCTGGGTTAGAATCATTAGAATCAACAGGGTATATATTTACAGTAAGTGGCATTTTGGAGTCTTAAAATTGAAACATTGAGGATTTTTCTTTGATTCCTAGCTCCTAGGTCATTGAACAGTTGCTGGTTTTATGGGCTTAGTTTTGAGGAAAGGCGGGCGCATTCTGCTCACAGTAGCTTTGATAGCAATGCAAGTTAATGGTCCTGGTGGGTAGGCTGCACCTGCTGAGCACTTCCAGTTCACAAAGCAGTGGGTAGTGAAGGTGTAGAGACAGAGGGGAGTCAGACGGTCCCTCTCCATGGATTTGTAATCAAATGACAGAAATAGGATAAATAAAAAAATTTTAACAGCAACAGCTAATGGTTTGCCAAAGATGTTCAAGAGAAAGAGACAAATTTTAACTGCTTCTTCTGCCACAACCCTTGAAATGGTTCGCACTCCCAAAGAAGTCCCTGTGTCAGAGCCACAGGCTGTGGGAACTTCAGGGCTCAGGCTGATTTTTTGCACCCTAGGAAAACAAAGGTAGACTCGCAGTAGCCATGTCCTCCTTTGGCCACTGAAGACCGTCCCTCTCCTGATCAGGTTACCGGCCCGACCAAAGCTGAGTCAATGGCATGCTGTCTCTCGGGAATGAAGCCATCAGGACTATCCTGGGACTGAAAGGGAGTCACACACACCTACATGTTTTCCAGAAGGAAGGGGCACAGCTGTTGCTGCTGGGGTCCTGAAGTCATTTTGGATCTGGCTGTCTAGGAGATTTACCAAACTTAAAATCCTGAAGAACTTCGCTGAGGACTGCACGGGATAAGAACACTTCATCACTCTTTTTTCTTTAGATCCCCTTTGAACACTGAAATAACCTAGTGTTTCAGTAAACACTTTCTCCCCTCCCCACCCCTCCCATCTTCCGCTTCCACTTCCTTCCTTTGCCTTCCCTTCCACTTGCTCTCTTGGTCTTTTCCCATTGTTACAACAAAACACCCAAGGCCAAGTACTGAATAATTTTGTACAATTTTACTTAGCACAGTATCAGAGCCTAAAAGTCCAAGATCCAGAGGCCCGGTCTGGCCCCTGCTGGGGACCCCGTGGACTGCACGCTAACACTTAGAGAAGCAGGGTGGAAAGGGCAGTGTGCAAAAGGGGCAAACGCACGGGCTGCTCTTCTCAGAGCTTGCTCTGTTGGCCACGGACTGGGCTCCAGCGATCCAGAGCTGTACCCCTCCCCATGAAGGCAGCACCTACTGACCTGATCACCTTCCACCACATCTAGCTCCTTAAAAGTTCCACTACTCCCCTGAGGACTGAGCTTCCCAACACATGAACCCTCCCAGATAGATTTAGAGCAAACTGAACCTTAACATTCCCCTGTCCCCTAGCTAGCCACAGTCAGATGCTGTTATCTGAAAAAAAAAAAAAAAAAACTTTTAGTAATATGGAGACATTATTTCACATTAATGTTCACTGAAATACTAGGGGGGTAGAATTGTGTTAACTGTCGAATAAGGAAGCTAAGGCTGGCAGTGTGTGTGTGTGTGTGTGTGTATTTATTTATTTAGAGGCAGGATCTCGCTTTGTAGTGCAGGCTGGCTTTGAACTCACTAAGGAGCCCAAGCTGGACTGGAACTTGCAGCAATCCTAGCTTTTCAGCCTCCTCGGTGCTGGGATTACAGTTGAGCACTGCCATGCCTAGCTAGGGCTGCAGTATTTGAATGTGACCGTAGGTCATGCGGCTGTTTAGTGACAGAGTCAGGATTCAGACAGTTAAGCCCATGTGATTGTAGAACAATACTGCAAGAAAAACGTTGGTCTTGCAAGGAGCAAAGCAGGGTCTGCCCATTCTCTATTTCCCCGAAGGCTGAGAGGTTGTCTTCAGACAGCTGCAGCTCTGGGGAGGAGGAAAGCTGCTCCTCAGAACGTAGATGTCCCTCCTCGCTGCTTTTGGCTTCACTGGCTTCTGGATGCGAGCCTTAAAACAACAAAACTGTGCTGGAGGAGCTAGTGACATCAGGACTCCCTGACTATTGCCTACCCAGAAATCCTTCTTTCTTAAAATGTAGCTTAACAGTAATTCCAGAATGATCATTTTGATTGATCTTATTCAGCGCTTTTCACTTTTAACAAAGGTTGGAAAGAAAGTGAGGCCAGGTGTGGGGAGGGAGGGGGCAGTGCCGAGACTCAGAGCACACGCAGTGTGTCCTGAGGACCCTCCTTTGTGCAGCATGGGGCACATCCACTGTTGCCTCTCAGAACTTCCACTTCTTGCCTGCTCTCTGCACAGGACACTGACTTCCTCGCTTGCAGACTCTGCATAAGTGGGCACCACTGGGTCTTGGCCAATGGAGGGGCCCAGCAGTAGGTTTGAGAAAGGAGGAGGACAGAGATGGGAGTGTCCCCTGTATCCTCCTTCAGGGCCACCTCGGGCTGGCTGTTTCTCTGGACTGAAGGGCGCTCTGCTCACGCATTAGCCTCTCCTCGCTGTGTTCTCCCCACTCTTCCTCACTCCTGGGCTGGCGTCTGCTGCACAGTTCCCCATGCTGGGACTCTGCACCCCCCCGAGGGTATCCCTGCCAGCACTTCTGTAAATGGCCCCACTTGGGTCACCCTCCATGAGTGTACTTCTGTCTCTGGCTGGGCTCCTGACCGGTGCTCGCTGTGAGTGCTTCTGCCTGGTCCTTCTCCCTACATTCTCTCATTCTCTTTATTTTCACTGGCACGCGAACCCAGTGCTCGGTGGGCAGTCTTCTCTAGGAGAGGCCGGTCATCACTCAAACTCAGTTAAACCTGTTGTCCCACAGGCCAACACTTCTCTGTAACTTCGTATCTTACAAGGCGAACTTGGACTCAGACATTGGGGTTCAGAGAGAAGATAAGGTTGGAGGAGGCTGAGCCACAGAAATCATTATATTCTCTCCCTCTCCCCCACCTTTCCTGGGCAGTGTTTAATTGTGTAGTGGCGTGTCCCATCTCTCTCAGGGCAGAGGGACACATATGTTGACACTTTTTGTATAAATGCGTACTGTGTTTGCTCTGAAATTCAGTTGCATTTGAATTCTCCAGCTATGTGGACAAGCACGCAGTCCTCACTTGATAATGAAGGGCATGGAGGTCCCAGGGAGGTGCAGTGACTTGCCCTGGGTCACAGAGCATTTGATGGCAGAACTGAGGCCAGACCTCAGTCCTCTGATTGCTGATCAGTGGTGCTTGCCCATGGCCTGTGTGACTTTTTGTCTACAATATGCAGCTTAAGTTTTTATTATTCTGCTAAAGGACTTGAGCTCAGCTTTCTTGTTCCTTCCCAGCCCTACTGCTCCAGGCTCCTCTGGATGGCAGAACAACAAGAGGAAAGGGCACTTCCTAGAGAGGGAAGTGGGTCAGGATCGAAAGCTGCTGCATCTGCTGGCTTCCTTGGGAGGACTGCACTGGGCCATCCTCTCCCACGTTGCTTTGACAAGCCCTTGACACACCAGATGAATAGGCTTGACCTCTCCTGGGGTCACTCTTGCTGGATGTTTTAAGTGATTGCATGGGAGGGAATGACTCACATGTGGGGTGGTAATGAAATTTTGGAAATAAATACCTATAGGAGAGCAGGAAAGCTTCAGGCCCTGCAGGGCTGGAGGGTACCCGGAGCTTATCCACTGATGCCAGGGAATTATAAGGAATCTCAATTTAGACTGATTAAATAAGCAGGGTAGGAAATAATATGAAATACATGGCACAGTAATTTGCTTTTCAAAGAGGCTTTTCCTGTCCTCTCCGCACTTTCCCCGTCTCCTTCTGTGACAGATGGGTGCGCGTGTTCAGTAATTCTATTACCAATACAGCTCCCTGTCTCCCCTTTACTGTAGCCCAAGGTGGATTTTAGCATAATGACTTCAGTAACAACGTTTGAATAGTAGTTCTTCAGATCTGAAGAGGAACCTACTTTCTGGACACAGGTGTGAGCACTGGCAAACTTTATGTCCTGTGGTGAACCTCTTGGAGGGTCCGTGGGACAGAGCAGCACACACAGCGCCACCATGATGTGTGGGAGGAGCTGCGGGGGTGGGAAGGGGGCTGGTGCAGAGGTGCCAAAAGCAGGATGGCCAGCACTGGTCCTGGCTCTGCTTCTCACCAGAGGGGCACCTGAGGCAAGGTCTCTGACCTCCGTGAGACTCAGGGAGTCCAGCCACCGACGAACTTACTAAGGTGATTGCTAAGCTCCTGTCTCTTCAGACATTGGACAGCAGGACATATTCACCATGCATCCAGTTTACAATGTGTTATCCTGTACATTAACTCAGTCAGTCTTCGCCACAAGCCATCTTAAGAACGGAGAAAACTGTGTCCCGGAAGGGTAAGGTATTGGCTCTAGGGGAACAGACCTAATAGAACAGCCAGCTTTGGGAAGCAGGTTTCTGACTCTGAAGTCTCATTCAGGTTGTAATCCTAGACTGCCTCTGAAGAAAAGGTCCTCCATGCTTTGACTTCCTACGGTGCATGGTCCGTGCCTGTGTGTGGATGTTCAGCCTGATTCAGGGCAGGTGTGCTGGGAGGGGATGTTTCCTTTGTGCCTCCCATTTTGTTATGGCTTATATCTGGATGTCCCCCCAAACCTCAAGTGCTCATAGGTGGGGCTTTTAGGAGGTGACTGGATCAAGGGTGGGCCTCTGATGGGTTTATGGCTGGGTGTGATGTTGGGAAGTGAAGCCTGATGGGATATATATATATATATATATATATATATATATAAATATATACACACACCCTCTTCTCTTGGTGGCTCACTGCTTCCTGTCTGTCCTGCCATGAGCACCTCTGCCCTACTGCACATGCCTTGGAACCAGATGATTATGGAATGAAGCCTTTAAGAGGAAATTCTACCACATAGTAAAGTAATTCAACCAGGAAAAAAATAAAGTTGGTCCTTCTCTGAGGACCCTGTTTCAGGGCATGTAGTGTCTTCTGCAGTGTGATCAAGCATACCTTCTATCCCTCAGAACAAAACACCATCTATGACTTCACTGGTGGCATGTGTGCTTTTGAGCTGTCAACTTGAATGTCAGTGCATGTGTGCTTGCCTTTCAGGTAGCTTCTTGTGTTCAGTTTTTCCTCCTAAAAAAATGAGTATTTCAGCTATAAAACCTGAATAAGTCTGCATAACAGCAGCTACCAACATCACAGCCAAAAAGCCACCAGCTGATCCTATAATCTATAGTATTTCTTAGGATCTAGTGATTATGAATGACCCAGTCATCTGTGTTGAGGGCTGCATACAGCTAGATTCAAAGACAGTTACCATGCACAGGAAGTTACGCCTGATTTTGTCTGACTACCTGGGTCTCAACTTTCTAAACTGTAGGTTGAAAATTAGGAAAATCTAATATAAAAACAATGAAAGTCATGCCCGTCTTTAATGACCAGATCAGTTCTAATATGATTAGGATGATGTCAGGTACAAATTGTGATGCATATTTAGCAGAGAGCTCTGGGAGGGAAGTCTAATTTTGTCACTTTATCAAACTTGCTTAGTTAGTGAAGAATGGAATGTGGAAGTACTTGGCAATGTAAATTTTTCACAACATGCAAATTTATTTTATACACTCTTAATTATATGCACACTTTCAGTAGGTTCTCCTTCATGATCGGCAAGCATGTATCGCCTAAGGGGAACTCCGGGGTTCCCACTGTCTTCCAAAGCACACCGCAGCATGGCATGGCTGGCTTGCTTTTCCTTGTTAGGAAGGAAGCCATGGGAGGGATACACCTGACAGGTGAGCCCCATGGAAGCTCTCAAGCTAGTGCCTTGGGAGGCATTTGTTATCTGGGCTGTGACACTAATCAAGTCATGAGACTCCTCATAGTAAGGTGTCATTTACCAGCAGATGCTGAAGTGTGGCCCCTTGGCCTGTTCCACTCATTTCCAGTTCTGCTTAAGAAGACATTAATTTGTCATCTTCCCAGGGAGTCCCTGCTTGAAAAACAGTGTGAAAAACACCCGGAGGGTGGCCATGCTGCTTTCTGCTGAAGAGGGGGTCCAGGCAGAGTTCTACTGGCAGGGAAGCCTCCTACAAATAAAAGCTGCATGAAGGAGCAGGTGGTGGGGAGGAGGGACTGTGGCTCCCACGTCCTACTCCTGTGGGTAGCATTTGAAGCTGATGAAAGACTTCCAAGAAGGACACTTGGGTTTCGCTGAGCCCAACATTCAGAATCACGGAATAGCTTGCTGCTCTTAGATATACTGCATATCCCATTTGGTGCTGTCTGCTCTCAGGACAGTTTAACCTTTCAGAGGTGGCTCTGTTCTTATGGTTCTTCTATCTTTTTGTACTAAAATATCTTCTTGTGGGGAAGAGTTAGATTTCCTTGTGTAGAGAGGAAATTCCACCTTTGGTTGAAGAATTTTGGGGTACCTCATACAGCCACCCATTAAAGTTGGACCTTTCATTTCTGTTTGGTAGCTAAGAGATTCTTTCCTTAAGTGCTTCATCATCCAGCAGAATTCCTTTGATGTTTATCTCAGGGGAAGAAAATTAGAGCTGGTGACCCACAGAAGCACCACTAACCTGAACTTGGAGAGGAGAATTCCATGCCCTTGCCATGGAGTTAGGGGTATGGAACACAAATCTTTTCTGTTTCACATAATTTGTGGCATAGATTCTCTCAGATTCTGGGAGCTTCATTTCTGGGCTCCTTTAAATCTGTCAATTCAATTAGTTCTATAAAAAGAAAACTCCAGAAGTAGTAGAGGATAAAGTCAAAATTAGAGACACGGGGAAGTGAGTTGTATGGTTTAGGTAACTTAACTACAGTAAGGGCCTGATGACCCAAGTTAGCATTCAGGCTCTATCATGTATGAGCTCAGAGACCCTGGAAAATTCCTTCTTCTGGTCTGAGGCTGCAGTTCCCCTAAGGAAATAAGGGAGGTCATTATAGCTGCCATCACCAGCACCCCTGTCACTTCCCCGATCTGATAGGATAGGGAAGAAAGGTTTTGGCAAACTGTAAAGCACTCCCAGGACTGGAGACAGCTTGCTTATGTATGTGCACATGAATATGTACAAGTGGCTTCCATTTTAACTTTCCATTTTGTTTGGCAGTGAGGTAGATTGGATGTAAGCACAGCAGGGAAGAGAGATTGCCCATGACGCCGTGGTGTTCGTGGCAGGGTGGACACATTAGTCAATCTGTTAGGCTTTGTCCAAGGTTGGGTGCCGTATTTGTCTTCAGGCAGTGAGCTGTGCTTTGATATGTTTTTGAGTGAGAATCTCAGGGAGAAAAAGATCTTCAGCTTTTTAAATTTACTTTTTGGAAGGGAAATTTTTACATGAAAATCCTAGATAAAAGAACCAGTATGGCAAAAAAAATTCCGCAGTGATCATTATAGACTAGTCATAGTTTTTGTATGCAGCTTAAAAAATTGTCTTCTCCTCCACCGCAAGGAAACTATTGGACTCCAACATCACTGTATTAGGCCAAGTTCACCCAGTGCAGCTTTCAAGCACCAGACAATTAAAGCATTGAATAACCTCCCACTGGTGCTGCCTAAAATTGCATTGCTAACCTTGGAAGCTGCAGCAGCGTCAATTAAACAACAGGCCAAATGTAAAGACAATGTATTGTGTTTCCATGAGAAAAGGCCCTCAGATTTTCTTGCCAAGTTCAAGACTAGTGAAGGCTGAGAAACATTTTCTAAGAGACATCTCTTTTTTTTTTTTTTTTTTTTGTCTTTTTGAGACAGGGTCTCGCTATGCAGTTCAGGCTGGCCTTGAGCTTACTTTGTAGCTCAGGCTGGTAAGAGACATCTCTTTTTGAGAGAGAATCTGAATTTTGTGACAAAAATAACTGTGGATTTACACTTCTATAGTTTTCTTTCTCCTCAGAGAACTCAGTGAACCACAAATGTTAATCCCGCACCAATTTCTTAGCCTTTATATCTTTAAATTCATTTTAGTCATAGGCTTTCCTTGGTTTTTGTTTTTTTCTTATCAGCTCTTGGACCTCCAGAGAGGTTGTGTTAGTTAGCTTTCTGTTATTTAATGAAAAGCCTGAGATATTGACTTATAAAGAGAAAAAGTCGTTTGGGTTCACAGTTTTGGAGTATTCAGTGTATGATTCACGGTCTGGCTGCCTCGGGGCTCTGGTGAGGCAGCACATTATGGCAAGGAGGGACCACACAGCAGAGCAGGACAACTCAGCTCACGGTCAGGAAGGAAGAGGAGGCCCAGGGCTTCACATGCCCTTTCAATCACAACTCATGACCAGACCCCCTCGTACCCTCACCTGTCCCCTATCTCCCAATAACATTATGCTGGGGACCAAGACTTTGGGGGGACATTCAAGGTCCAAACTATCAGCAGAAGTAGGGGGAAGGGAGTGCACAGTTGTACCGTGCAGTTGTCTATAGGTTGAGATGGCACTTACTTTCAAAAGACCTTCATTTTTGCAGGTTACGATAAGGTGTTTTTCTGGGGTTTTTTTTTGTGTGTGTGTGTGTGTATGTGTGTTGTGGTACTGTTTTTTGTTTTTTTTTTTGATTAAACAAATGCTAGAAACCTGTTGAGAGCAATCCCTACTTGTGTTGATCTAAACTCTTGACAGTCTTTTTCAAAAATATATTTCTGCCAGGTCGTTGATTAATTTTCACTTGGTGTTCTCTTTTGCTCTTGCTTTTGAGATAAAGAAAGATCTTGATCCTCACCATCAACACCAGCGAAGTAAGACAGCAAAGGGCTGGAGGAGGTTGGCTTCTCTGTCTGGTTCTCTGCTGGATTCTCATTTGTGATGGGATATCACCAGCTTTCAGCTCATCTGAGTTTCTGCATCTTCATTTTCAGCTAGACATTGCCCTGTGGTAAATAAAATCATTGTCTTAACAACATAATACAGTAGGAGATGTACACTTTGAAAATGTAGCCTGTCTATCTATAAAGTACCATGGAATGCCTGTCTCTGCACTTTACAATATCTTGCAATTTTAGTTTGTATTTTTGCTAACTGAGGCTTTGCCCCTACCATCTTATAACTGAGAATGTTCAAAATGTTTTCATTTCAGCAGTTAGTGAACATTGTACATCACATTCCAAGAACTAAATCAGATGAAGAGCTGAAGCTTTTTTCCAACATTACAAAGAGGCCAGGGGAAAATGGGACCAAAGGGGCTATCTGTAGTACATACTGCTATATGTCTACAGAACCGGTCACAGGCTGCCCATAAAACCACAGCTAATGGCAGCTACCTTAGAGGGAAGGGCTCTTGACCTTGGGACCACTTTTGAGTATTTGCTTTGGGGCCAATGAAAGCCAAAGCATTGTCTGTATTTTCAATATGCCCAACTCACTCCAAGCCCATAGATGGTCACCATACTGCATGAAATTTGTAACTGGCTTGTGAAATTTGGCTGTAGCTCCATGGCCAAGCCTGAGAGTGGTGACTGGGTCTTGTCTTTCTATGATAAGGACTCTGAGGGTGGCTATGAATCATTGGAGGTCAGGAAAGAGTGTCTGTGGGAAACGTGAGGAACTCTTCTTCCGTTCTTGGAGACCGCAGAGAATCAGATGCCAGCAGCCCAGCCTGTCCTGTCCTGGGTGGGGTGCAGCATCACGTCCATCTGCCCACTTCAGTTCCAAGCCCCGTCTGCTTCTCTGCAGTTTCTGCTCTGTTCCCTCACCCTCACAATTCTGCTTTGCTTTTTAAAATACATAACATTATGCCATTGGATAGAGTCATTTTGGTTATTTTGAATCCCAGAGTATTTGATGGAGCTGTTGGTGTGAGCAGCGTTCTCTTGTCTTCTGAATAAATGTCCAGTCTGTGGTGGATTTATAGTTACTGTGGAATGTCCAGCTGAACTGAGTCAGCGTGGTTGCAGGCATGAGAGGCCCACCTGAGGGTAGCTGCCAAGAGATCAGAGCAGAGCTGGAGGGGAGACTGCATGCTGTTAATTCTATGGGAGAAGCTCACTGCAGCTGGCTTTACTGCCAGGAACTCGGCTGTTCTCGGGGTCTGAGGAGCTCGGGTCCTCGCTGTCACTGAGGATGGCTGTTGTTCTCTTCCATGGAACTCTGGCCTTTGCCATGAGTGTTGTTTCTTGGCTCTGGTGTAGTTCTCTAAGCCTGCTGGCACAAATCCTTCACCCCATTGGGGCAGACTTTCTAGCAACTACCACTGGCCACTGCGCCTTCCCAGCACAGACCTTTGATAGGGACTTGCCGGAGACAGTGCTGTGAGCTCTAGGTATCTGGCTGGACTCTTGCAAGACATTGCTGCGGGATGCAGGCCCTCAGCTGGATTGTTCAGATCTCTGTCATGCAGACAGATCTCTTGCCCTCTTCTGTATTTGACTTTTTGGGTGAATATTATAAGATAGTCCATAAGTTATGTGTCCTGTATTAAATCTATTCCCTTGCAACCCCTGACTACAGCACAGGGCAGGGCTTTGAGCCTGAGGTGTGGACACTGGTGACAACGAGGGTGTCTGCAGCGACATCACAGATGATGCTCGGAAATCATCCTTTGCAACTCCGACTCACTGAGATCTTATTTTCTTCAGACTTTCAGTTCAGGTTTTTATCTTTGACCTGTAATTATCAAAACTTTCTTGTGTTTTATTGCTAGCGATCAGCACCACTGAAATTCACAACAGTATCATTTTATATAATATCAGAATTATCTAATAATATACTAAAATGGATCCTAATGTCAAAGAAGAAAAATCCAAGAGAAATAGCAGAGAGAAATAACTTAAAGAAAAATATTTGAAATACTTTGATTTGATTTACATTTAGGTGAGGGTAACAGTGTGCCTCAGGTTTGGGAAACCACTGGTAAAGAATTCAAACAAAACTGAACAGAAAGAAGTGGGCTAAAAATCTTCATTAAATCGGCTACTCTGTATAAGAGCCAAATGCCATATGACACCTGATGCCAGTCCCTAAGAGGTCCAAGTTCCTGCCTTTGCTCTTTCTAATAGGCTGGCTGATATGGGGCTAATCATGAATATAATTGAAAATCACCGCTGGACCCTTTGAAATTTACTGCCACATAATGTCCAGTGGAAGACTAGCAAGAGAAAAAAATCCCCAGGGAAACTCTAAACAATGCCTTAAATAATCAGAATCAATAGTTACACTGTTAGATTTACCTGGAGAAGTTTGTGGCGTTTATAAAACATAATATTAACTCGGGAAAGCACCCTAATCCTCATCTGTAATAAATGTGACGAGGGTGGTCATTGTCCTAATGACTTAATTTCTCACTAGTGTTGACTGAAGTTCATTTTTGATTCTTAAATATGTGGCCAGAAAAAAAAATACCCAAATTTGTCAGTTTTTATCAGCCATGGAAATGAACCACTAAGAAGTGGTTCCTTAGCAGAAACAATGTCATGCTGCCCCAATTTTCAGCTTAGGACATTTTAGTTCTGCCGTGAATTCATAGTCTCTGGAAATGGTGCAGAACTACAGTAACAGCTTTCTGGTTTTGATTATAAGGCAGAATGATTTCTGGTTTTCTGTATTATTTGCATTGTGAATGGGATTCCATTTTTTCTCATTTAGATGCTGTGATCAGGTGAGAGAAATCTGAGCCTGTTCTGCCAAAGCCTGATATTGTGACCAGAATACAAATTAATTTTTGTTCCTTAAAAAATATGTAGGCGATGCAGCAGTGAGAATTGGAGATAGCATCCAAGGGACCCTGTGTACCAGAGCTGGAGTCGCTGTGTGCTGCTTGGAGTCTTGTGGGCACTGTCTGCCTACCTCTTTGCCGTGATGCTTTCTTTACTCTAAGGGAGGTGAATTGTTACTATTCGGAGTATTAATATAGGTAGAGCTCACGCAGGTAGAATGGTGGGAAAGAGTGCTGAGGCCATCACCCTACTCAGAACTGCAAGGAGATTGACTGCTAATTGAGAGAAGAGGCGCTATAGCCCTGCAATTTCAGTGGGACTCAGAGGCATGAAGAGTGAGGAGAGCTGGACAGTGAGTTCTAATCTTGCCTTAGTACAGTACTGGAAACGTTACTGAAATGTCTTTAATTTCCTTTCAGGAACATGGTATAGCAATATATCCTGTTTATATACCAAATTACAAAGCTGATCAACACTTTGAAACTTTCAGAGAGAGAGACAGAGAGACAGAGACAGAGAGAGTGTGACACACATATTGAATGGAAAAATGGCCCAGGGCTGAACTGGAATTCTTTGGGATAGAGCTTTTTCAGGATAGAGTGAAAGCTCTTATTTCATTATTATGCTTTATACTTTCAATTAAAGCCTCTTCCAAGTCCCTGGCATTTCCTATGTAGAAATATTTCTTTATACCACCTTGGCTCTATGTTGTGCATTCATTCCTCTCCCATGTGACCATCCTAAAAATATTTGAAACAGCTGTTAGATGCCCTTAACTATTCTTCTCTCCCGCCGGGGTCACTTAAGTCCGGCTCTTTGTAGGCCAGGTGTGAGAGCCCCCACTGTGGTAGGCCGCTCCAGCTGAGGGTTCCGGCCCATCAGGTCTGCTGTAATGGTTGGGTACTGGGAGCAGAACACCGCACTCCCCTCGTGGTCTGTCCATGTGGAATCCCGCAAGAATTGCAGCTCCATTTACACAGCCTACCATGGCACTTTAAAGACAGCTGAAGTCTAATCAGTTATTTTTGGAGACCACATCAGATCACTGGCTCATTTTGGACCTGGAGTCTACTAAAACTACAAGTCTTTTTCACACATGCTCCTGTTAAGCCACTGTATGTGCATTTAACTATATGTAGTTATCTGTTGAGTGCTTATTATGGGCAAGGCAACGTGCTAAATGCTTTGCATCTTTTGCATCTTGTTTAATCCTCGCGTCAACCCAGCGATGCAGTAAGCAGCCTTAGCTCCCTATTCTGGATAAGCAGAGGCTCAAATGAATGGAGACTTACCTAAAGAGGTCTGACTCTAGTGCAGTGCTCCTGAACTTGAAGCTATTCTGTCCTTTGTATTGATGTGCTGTTTATGTTGCTGACCTTTCTCAGAAAGGGGATGTCGAGGATCCAACATCAAAGAGCAGAACTACTGAATATAAATTGGGTTAGACCTGCTCATCCTTTTAGGTTGTTGAGGTCTTTTTAGATCCTGATGTTGCCCCATACGCAGTAGCCACCCCCTTAGGCCTCATATCACCAGTGGATTTCAGCAGTCACCATGCCTATTCTCTTGAAGTCATTACTTTAAAAACAGAATCAAGTCAAGAACAGAGCCGCCCAGACCACACTAGTGCTTCCATCAGGCCTGGCACTGATCACCACGTTGATAAATTATAGAGCTTGGTACTGGGACTCAGTTTCCGCTTTTCTTCTGTCCCTCACCATACCAAAGCCCTAGCAGAAACTCAAGGGCAGAATTCCTAAGGCATTCTTTTACTGAGTTTAGTATCACCACCACAGGGAGCAAAAGGAGCCAATCTGGCAAGATCTGTTCATAATGAGCCTATGTTGGTTTTATTTGATCATCACCTTCTGTGTTTAGTGGGCATGGACCAGGCCTAACTCCCCATTCTAGACCCTGGTCTAGGACTGATAAAAGCCACCAATTTCTAGTATAAGCATTGAGCTTACACTTTTGAACATTTATTCTATCTGTGACTATGTCTGGTTTTTCTGTGATTGTTTTATTTTTCAAAATTGTTGAAAGATAGTCACAGTGGTTGGGTACCTTCATGAACAGGTTATTTTTATGTCTTGGAAGTCACTTTTGAACAAGAAGATGTGAAGATATTTGAGTGCATATTACTGTATTTGTTGAAATTTTGGGACTAAAGAATAATGTTAACTTACAAATAAGACAAATAAGATTAAGTCAGTTTGTAGTGTCCTTCATTTGAGGATCATCATTTTAATCCATTTCTTTAAAAACCATTAGATACTTGTTCTTATCAGTAAGATCAATTATATCATTACTTCTCAGTTTGGGATTTCCTTAAAAACTGATATTCCACAGTATCTAGGCACCCTTCTGATTCTGGAAGACTTGCCTAAAGAGGTGATATGAGACACATTACTAGTATCTGTAGAAAACAACAGATCTGAAGGAAACCTGTAGTGGATGTTTGCAAGTTTTAATATTCAGTGAAATTCAGCTGAATGGAAAGATCAGCGTGGAGCACGTTCAATTTTTCTGTAATGAATTGCTCTGACGATAATAGCTCTTTTGATTTTTCTATTACATTCTTACACCACTCGAGTCTGATAAAATGAATTAAACTATAGGAAATAGTGTCATTCAAGTGAAAGCAGTCAATCCCTGAAGGTTGTTTTATCTTCTCCTGCTTCTGTCCTCAAGATGCCGCCCAGTGGGGGGGTTTACATATGGTCATGACATTGTGCCAAAATGGGGTGCTTGGCCTCATACTGGCTCTGCTTGTACTGGCTCACTCCTGTTTGGCAGCTCAAGTGATGGCCTAGGCATACTGAGTTTTGGATTTTTGAGTGCTCTGGTGGCCCCCAAAGTTGCTACATATGACCAGAACCTGCGATTCATTCTTTCAGCTTTCTGACACCCACAGGAAAGACAGTCCATCTCCCTTGGATGACTCAACATTCTGTTAGCTCTCGCTGGAGAGTGATCTGAGGTTTCTGCGGGGTCTCTACCCAGCCGCCCGCGTGCTGCGCTGTTCGTTTGTCTCTCAATTCGCCTTCATCCAGGGCATGCAGTGCAGTGAACACGTGAGTGCTGGTGTTTACATCTAAAACAGCGCCCGCAGCCTCACGCGTTTGGAAGGTGACTGGATTAGAGGGCATGATAGGTGACGTGCTGTTAGGGGGTGGCGTCTCCTTGGATGAGGGGGATCACTGTGGCTGTACCTGGCCTGGTGCAACTCCCTTCCCAGCGCCTCCCTCCACTCTGCCTTTCCTGTTCCATGAGGGGAGCAGCCCCCACCCACCCTCATAGCCTCTGCTATGCTGTTTCCTCTTGGCAGCAGGCTGGCCATGGAGGGCCAATGAACCTCTCCTCCAAGCTGTGAGTATCGCGTCTCAGGGCTGAGAAAGTGACCACAAGTACTGTTGCAGGCCTTTGTTCATGTGACTGCATTTTGACCTCTACTCCCCAAATCCAACTTGGGAACTGCTATGGTTTGAAAGACTCCAACAAAATTTATGCTGAAATGTAACCCCTGCTGTGTGGAGCTAAGAGGGTGGAGACTTAATATGACCATATTATTTGAAGTTGGGACCTTTGGAAGGCAATTAGGAGTAGATGTCATCAGTGTGGGGCCCTAATCCAGTGGAATTGTGGCTTTATAAGAAGGAGAAGAGAACTGTGCTAGGACTGTGAATCTCTCTTTCCCTGTGATAACTGTAGCTGCCCTGTGATTCTGCAGAATCTGCATCAGCAGGAAAGGCATCCCCAGATATGGCCTTTGACTCCCCCAGCCTTCTAAACTGTGAGCTGAATATCGTGGCTTGTGTAAGGCCTCATGTACTCAGAGGTGGGGATTTTCAGAGCTTTCTGGATCATGGGTGTGTGACACTTAGATTAAGAGTGTGTGATACTAAATTTCTCCACTGATTGGAGTTAGCATAGTTCTGGGTGTGGCTGAATGGATTTACTGAAGACAGAAGCCCCGCCTTTGCTGTGGGTGGCTCCACCTGAAAGGTTTGTAGCCTGTTTAGAATAGAAGGGAAAGTCAGGCTGGCTTCTGCTGCTGCTTGCTGTTTGCTGCTTCACTGCCATATCACAGACTGTTTCTCCTCTGTGAAGCTCCTCTGCTATCCTGTCTTTGGATAGCTGGCTATGAGCTAAAGCTTCTACAAACTGTGAGCCAAAATAAACCTTTCTTCCTTTAACTCGGGGGTGTCAGATATTTTGTCCCAGCAATCAGAAAGTAACTAAGACCCCGGACAGACCTCTTTTCCTTGTGAGTTATTCAGTCTACAGTATTCAGTTACAGCAATAGAAAACAGGCTCAGACAGGCACGGAGGAAGAATGCCTTCTTTTGGTCTTCCCCAATATCGTTAACATCCTTATGTCTTTAGGTCAAGGCACAGAGGGGGGAAAGGCAGGAATAAGTTATACTGCTGGCCCTGTGCCTTCTTTCGCTTCTCTGTACCCTTAAAATTTATCCAAGGCAGGGAAAAGAGCTAGCCTTTCTTTCTTTGGTTTCTTCAAAATTATGGCCTGTTTCTTTGTAGCCCCAGGTGAGCTACCACTGTGGGTGGAAGTAACTCTTCTATGTTGAAGTCATTCTTCCTTTCTCAGCTGAGTGTGCAGAGTTCAGATGCAGATAGGTTAAGGGGAAAACAGGAAAACTTGAAGAGTTTTGTCTCGAGGCAATGCATGCCCTGAATTTCACAGTTTTTCTGGTGCTATTTATGGCTTTGAGACATACAGGTCCTTCCTTACCGTGACTCTACCTAACCTCTGTAATAAAGCACCCAGCAAGGAATGGGGCACTGAGGTTATATCCTTCTCCGTTTCTAGAGAATTGGCTTCATTCATATTGGGATATGACAGGTATAATTGTGGTTAGACAAGGAAACAGGAAATTCTAGTGCCTTTTCTTTGGGTGATAAGAAAATGTATTTTGCTCTCATAATGTCTCCAGTGAATGACTATTCTACTTTTGGGAAATGCGCTTGAATTCTGAAGGTTCAAGAGTATAAGTCCTAACATGGTTCACTGGATTAGTGAGGACATGGCCCTGCATCAGGGTAGGAGAACGGATTTGAAGTTAGGAGGCTGAATTCCCGATACATGGAGGTGACTTGCTGGGTTGACTGTGCCATTCGCTTACCCACTGCCTGCCTGACTTCAGTGTGTCTGAAGGGAGACAAGAAATGCTTACCCAGCTAACACTTGCAGAGCAAGCTGAGCCTAAGAAAGGAAGTAACTGCAAGTCACCTATGCCTCACCCCTCTCACTTTTGGCCTCTTTTCCATATATACTCTGCCAGTTGCCTCTAAAAATATAAATCCACTGCTCCCACAGTTCCAGAGCCACGTGACTGTAATCCAACTCCTGGATCAAGCAGCTAAAAGGAAAATATCCCTCTCACTGTCCTGTCCCTTCTACCCTCTTCAATGACACAGCAAGAAAGCAAGGCCAAGATTAGGGACAGGAACTCCCAGATGATAAAATTAAGTTGTCGCCCGGAAAATATTAGGACAATTTGTTTATAATTGTTATTTACTTATTTATTGTTTGTTTGTTTGTGCGTGAGAGGGTCACACTCCGCAGTTCAGGCTGGCCTTGTACTCATTGTGTAGCCCAGGCTGATCTCCTATTTATCGCAGCCCTTTTGCCTCAGCCTCCTGAGTGCTGGGATTATAGGCTTGTGCCACCATGTTCAGTGTTTTTAAAAACACAACATAAATCTTCTATTTCTTTTACTTTTTTTTTTTTTCTCTTTCTTTGGAGGTGGGTATTGAACTCATGGCTATGCATATGCTAGGTGGGCATTCTACCACTGAGCTATACAAGCAGCCTCATTTATTTTTTGTACTAGGGATTGACCCTAGGTCCTTCACAATGAGTTACAGGGCAGCCCTTTGTTTTCCTGATACAGGGTCTTGCTAAGTTGTGCAGGTGGGACTCAAACATTGTTGTTTTTTTTTTTTGGTCTCAGGAATCAAACTCACAACCTCACAGGCACTGTGCTGCTGAGCCATATCTCTGACCCAGTACTCAAATTTTTGATCTCCCTGCCTCAGCTTTCCAGAATCCCGGGTTTATAGGCATGTGCCGCTATGCCCACCTCCATTTATTCTTTTAAATTGTTAAACTTTGTGTTTGGTTTGTATGCAGAAATAAAGAAACAGGAGATTTCTTTCCCTTATTTCCAATCATTATGAGACCTTTAGTTGTACTTTGTGTCTAATCAGGATGACAGGAACTTAATATTTCATTGTCACATCCAATAACATATTTACCAGTCTTTCTTTTTACATGAAAGAGTAAACAAAACCCAAAAGGTACAATATACAATATGAAAGGGAAAAGAAATTACTCAAAAGAAGGAACAACTGGGGTGAGGGAAAGAAAAAGAAAGTACTAAGACTTTTTATACATACATACATATATATATGGATCAATGGCATAACTGTACTGCTGGTGTCCAATGGTTTGTTGAGGGGAACAGTTAATGATTAAAAGTTTTAAAAAATATTTTGACCAATTGTGTATGCTTTTATCTGGTATTCTGAATAACTTATGTGACAACAACAATTTGTAGTGTAACAACCATTGGTGAACTCCTACAATCCTGTCTAGTAAAACTATGTACTGTCTCTGATATTCTTTTAAATTATTATTTTCTTAGTCCCTTTAATGATTTGATCAATCTTCTAGTCTTACATCTGGTAATCTGAGCAACTGCATTGAAGATAACAATATGTAATATAACAACCACTGTTAATCCCTATCATTTGGTTTGAAATCCCATATCATTTTTGATGTCCTTGCATTGCTTTGTTTGTATTTTGCTATTTTTTTTGGTACTATTTTCTTTAAAATCAAAAGAATGATTTTTGAACTTGTGGGTTGATTAATCTGATTTTGCAAAAATTTGGCATTATTTCTTCAGATATTTTGCTGACCTACTAATGCTTCTTCATCTCCAGCATTTCTTTTCTTCCAACAGTTCTTATTCAGATCCAGCCTTTACCCTTAGGAAATGCCCACAGCTCCCTGCTTAGCAATGAGGTCTTCTTTAGTACTTCAGTTCATTCGGACTTTTTTTCACCAAAGCTCTTCAGTGGCCCCATAAGAAAGTAGGATGAATAGGCACACTTAGGTTTTTCTCGCTGTTACTGCCTGAAAACCATGTACATATTGCATTTATCAGCTCTTGAAATATTATTTCTACCACAAATGAAGAGGACCTGTTATTAAAATTGTGAAACCAGCAAGAGAAAGCACAGGGGGAATGCTACTGACACAGGGCCCAGGCAATAATCACCCTCAATATGTAGGCAACAAAAGTGAAAATAAACAAATGGAATTACATCAAACTAAAAAGGTGCTGCACCAGGAAGGACACAACAACAGAGTGAAAAGAAAACCTGTGGAGTGGGAGAAAATGGTTGCAAATCATGTATGTGATAAGGAGTTAATATGCAAAAATATATGCATAAGGGATTCACACAACTCAACAGCAAGGAAAATAATATAGTTGAGAAATGAGCTGGAGTCTTCTCAATTCATCTGAACTAGAAGCTGAACTCACACACAATTCACTACTTGAAGGAGTACAAAGCTTAGCTGGGGGTGGGGTGGGGCGCAGAAATTAAACTAGCATGTGGCAAATGCTCTAATGATCAACTAGGGTACTAGAAAGGTACAGGTGAAGAACACCTGACAGTCAGAAGGGCTAAAGTGGCTCCTTAGCTGGGATGATGACTGAATGTTGCCTTTCTTTAATTTTAAAGAAAAGAAAAATAAATAATAGAAACAATGGTATAAAATTTCAAAACAAGATTATAGGAGAGCAGAACGTTCAGTACATTGAGCATTGTTATCTTCAAAGTAGTTGCGCATTGAATGTTGACTTTTGTATAGAAGTAATTCAGACAGATTCAATGATTTCTAAACAGAGGGACAGGGCCAAAAGCATAGAGAAACAGGAGGTGAACCAGAACCTGATTGGTAGAAAAGGTGAAGAATTAACCAGGTTAGATCACTATCACATGGAAAGAATGATACCTACTTTCTAGGGGCTTGCAAAAATTAAATGAGGTAACACACATATGCACCTTGCTAGTCCTGTTGCATAGTAAGTGTTCATAAATGTGAGCAGTGATTAGGCGGTATCATGTAGGAGATCCTGCAAGTCAGGCTAGGTGGATTAACTTCATTTTGAAAAGAAACCATTGACAATTAAGGATAAATATGGAAGCAAGACTCGAAGAAAGCACACAGTGATCTGAAGCACAGGCCTTCCAAGAGCTTCTCAGAAAAACATATACAAATGCTCAAGAGATATATGAGAAAATGCTCATCACCACTAATCATCCAGGAAATGCAAATTAAGACTACAGCGAGGTAGCACCTCTTACCTGTTAGAATGATTGTTGTCAAAAGAGAAAAGATACAAAGAAAAGGGAACCCTGTGCGGTGTTGGCAGAAATGTAAATTAGTATAGCTATTATGGAAAACAGTGTGGAGAGGCCCTTAAAAATTTTAAATGGAGCCATCCTATGCTATAGAAATCCCAATGCTGGGTATACATAAAAAGAAAGTGAAATTAGTGTGTTGAAAAGCTATCCGAACTCCTATATCCACTGCAACATTATTCACAATAGCAAGATAGGAACCCAACCAGTCTGTCACGGATGAGTGGATCAAGCAAATGTGACATATATACACAATAGAACACTGCTCAGCTCTTAAAAGAAAGAAATGGTGTTCCTTGGGACACCACGGGTGAATCCGGAGGGTGTTACGTTAAGTGAAATGAGCCGGGCCCAGAAAGACAAAAACCACATGATCTCTCTTATGTGTGGGATCTAAAAAGGTTGAACTCAGCAAGGCAGAGAGCAGAATAGGGGTTACCAGGGACTGGAGGCTGGGGTGGTGCGGAAAGTTTGGTGAAACAGTACAAAATTTCAGTTAGGCCGGAGGAATAAGTTCCAAGATCTACTGTACAACAGCTGACTACAGTAACAGTGTATTGTGTTCCTAAAAATGGCTTCAGAGAAGAGTTTATGTTCTCATCTCAAGACTGGCAAGCATGTGAGGCAATGCATATATTAATTGGCTCTGTGTAGCCTTTCCACAATATATACCTATTTCAAAATGTCATGTTGCACGTGATAAGTCTATACAATTTTTGTCAATTAAAAATAATTTTTAAAAAAGAAGGCCTATTCTTTGATGAGTAAGGTCTTTGTACTCAAACTTTAAAGTTTATACTAATAATACAGCAATTTTTAAAATGTGTTTTTAAATAAAGTATGCAATTCTGCGATGACAACTCAGAGAGCTATTTTGGTGGGTGACACAGCAGCAATACACACTATGAACTCAGTTACTTCTTACTGAAGGTGTGATCAAAAGTCAGATGAACATCTTTTTTTCTTCCATTTGGCTCACCCTCTAGAGAGTCTCTTGGAAGAAAACAATTCCTTTCCTTTCTAGATAGACCTGAGTTCCCTAAAGAAAAGGGTGAGCTGGCTGTGGAACAGGAAAGGAAGGCCCAAACTATTTTTCACTGGAGAGTTGAAAGTCATTGCTGAGACAAAATACACAACACCCAAAATTAAAGGGAGAAAGGTTTATTTAGCTCATAGTGTAGAGAGGTTTTAGCTCATAATCAGCTTGCTCCAAGGCAGGGTAGCACATGGCAGAGGGGCAACAGCTCATGGTAGTAGACAGCAAAAGCAACAGGGAAGATACAACTCTTTCTGTCCCTTACACTGTATGCAGGCTACCTGCCCTAGGGCAGGTATAGCATTCACATCCTTAATCTCAGCCAGAACTATGCAAAACCATTCAGTGGACTGATTTACTAATCACACATCTTTAATGCCAGCATCACACTAGATTCACTCACCTCTGAAAAAGCCGTATGAGCACATGAGACTTTGGGGAGACATCTAGACATAAAACATAACAGTGCCCATCCGAGGTAGAGTGGTAGAGGGAAGATACAGAAGCTACCACAGCCCCAGGCTGCGGCAACGGAATGCTTTTCTACCCCAGGCTCCCTCCCTTCTCCACCGCTTTGGTTTGAGGGTAGTGCTCTCCGTGCGAGCCAAACACTTTTCAAAGTTAAGGAGCCAGTGTAAGACATCAGCTATGTGGCTCTTCGCAGTCTGGCATGGTCTGCATGTCTGAGAAGAGGTCTCACTTGGTGTCTTCCTCTTAACTGTCTCTAGCAGCCTTTCTCAGATTTCTTTCCTTAAGTGATCAGCAGATCTGTCCCTTGATCCCCTTGATAGCCGTATTAGAATATTTTCCTTTGTGGGAGTTGCAGAAAGGGATTGGAGGCGGGAAGTCTGGAGTTGCTTTAGCTTCTAAATGTTTTCTGCTTCTGAATGTGGACAAGGTGCCCAAAGATCTGTGCTGTTTCATCATCAGGTGCTCAGCTAAGAGACTTTGCAGCTAACTGTCCTTGAGTCTCTCGGGCACAGGGTTCATCTCAGGGACCTGGCACAGAATGTGGGCCACTGTTCTTCCTGGGTGAGTGAGAGCAGGAAGGATTACGTTGGTATCATTAGACTTGAACCTGTCCACCCCCACTTAGACTCACTCCACATCTTTCTTAACTGAGAAGTTCAATAGCTTACTTACTCAAAACTTGGGGGGATTGAGCATAATTAATTTAAGGAGTTAATGACCAGTGTTCAAGTGGTTTGCTGAGGTGAAACACTTTGGTCATGATTTATGAAGCTTAAATCTTATTTTATGCGTGAGTGGCATTAGCTTGACCCACATGTAGGGGATTAATGGTTCTTCACACTTATGGGAACTGGAACTGGAAAATATTTGGTTTTAATGATGTTTTAGAGCTCTCAGTAGGTTGCATTATGGTATAGATTTTCCTTTGTTCTCTCTCTCTCTCTCTCTCTCTCTCTCTCTCTCTGTTATGAAAGAACTACTTTAGACTGAAACGTATTCACCAGCCATTTAGCACACTAAGACACACCACATATTTAATGTTCCACTTTATTGCTTGCTGAAAGAAATAAATGCATAACAAAATGCTTAGAAAAATGGTTAATTTTTCAACTGTTGATTTAATGTGTAACAGTTCAATAAGGCGAATCGCCCTGGTCTACAACTACTGAAAAAGAGAAAAATTACCCACACTGGTATGTCGAATCTGTGAATATTAAGTTTGTCAATGTAATTTATGACTCGGCAGGTAATATACTGGTAATTTGCATACTAATTGCTATGGTGGAAGCCAAACGACTTTAATTCAGTAAATTAGTCTGTCTAAGCAGAAGCGGGCAATTGCTTCTCTCTGCTGGGAGAGGTGAGGCTTGTTAGGGTGGGAAAATGGAGCTAGGGCAGGAGGCGCCGAGATGCCCAGGCCCCCTGATGGAAGGCAGGTGACACTGCGACAACGCACAGATCACTGATGACCTTCTGCCTGCTTGTCTGATCCAAGCCCAGTGGGTTTTTCAAGCAATTCAAATTCAGAAAACAGAAGACTGAGGTCAAAGGAAAAAATATATATCTATGTGTCCAATAGACACAAATAGGAATTTGAAGGCAGGAAAAGAAACCATCTCAGCTTCGTAAAAGGAATGCTTTTAAGATAGACATGTGTTCATTCAGAGGTTTGATTGATTCTCTTTTTGCACAAAGAAGTTGGAGAGTTTGGGGGAGTCCAGGGATGCTTGCAATGCCATGGGCACCATATGTGTGCAGAAACATGTTCAGCCTATTCACAGTGTAGAAAGAAAAGCAAATCTCAGCACAGAGGGCTAGTTTTCCAGTAGAAATTAAAAAGACTGAAGGCTTTCATTATTGTCAAGAGTACAGGGTGTGGAGCGCGGTATAAGGTAGCATACCCGGCAGGGAGGTAATGTAGTGGTGGCCACCAAAATTTAAAAATGCACGTACCCTTTGAGGTATACTCCATTTCGGAAAGTACATTTCATAGAAATATAAACCCTCTGAAATGTTAATATACAGAAGCGGTAATTCCAAATGATTCAACCTAATACAAGGGTATTCATTAGTGCATCTTGCAGTGATGACAGTTTGGGAAGTGACAAATGTTTAGCAGGAAGAGACTGGTGGCACACGTGATATGAAGTTTTTCAAGAGTGTGACACATGGCTGTAGTCCCAGTTCCATGGACAGGCAAGGTAGGAGGATCACAAGTTCAAGGCCAGCCTAGGCAACTCAGCAAGACTGTCTCAAAATGCAGTGGTAGAGCAGGAGTACTAGGTGTAGTGCAGTGATAGAGCACCCTGGATTCAAGCCTCAGTACCTCCAAAAAGACAGAGCTGTGTAAGATTACACGTAATCTTATTTTTGTCTTCAGTTTTAGTCCTGGAGATTGAACCCAGGACCTTATCGCTGAACCTCATCCCTGGCCCTTTTAATTTTTTAAATTTCAAAACAGGATCTTGCTAAATCACTAATTTGTCCAGTTTGGGCTGGAACTCATAATCCTCCTGCCTTAGCCCTCCAGAAGACTGGGATTATAGGCCTGCACCTCATGCCTGGCTCTATTTTCAGAAAGTGTATGTGCATGTTCTAGAAAGTGTCTTTAGAAAGGGTGCTCTGTGCACACACACTTACATGTTTTGATATGTGTAGAATGCAGACAAAGAAAGAGATTATGTGACCACATCTTCATTTCATAATCATGGCTCGTTTTGCAAAGTAGAGCTCAGCAGAGCCTGTGAGAGAGACATTTTAAAGCCATTGTATATTTGAATTCCACCTAGTCAAAGCTGTTCTCATAGCTGAAAGCACCCCACAAAAGACAGGATAGTGAAAATAAAGCACAAAAGCAATGGAAAATTTACCCAGTTAAAAAGAATGCCTTGTGATCTAAGTTATTATTCAGTAATTAATATTTGCTTGGCTTGGTATATCAAACTTAACATATCCAACTTTTAAAATATAGGATGCACTTATGCATTCTGTATGTTGATATTTTAAGAGTGCTGGTAAAAAGTCGGGTAGATATTTTATTAAAACTAGCTATATGTGAATCAAATGCAGTACAACACCTTAAAAAGAATTGTACCAAGGGTAGCTATCGATTATGGTTATAGTGAAAAGACAAATAATTTTAAAAACACCACATATAAGGGCTGGAAAAGGCACACGAGGGCATGAAAGTGAGGAACACACAGCTGGACCAGTTCACTAATTAAACACACCATTTATCTCTGTTTCCTCCTCTCTGCTACCAGTGCTTACTCTAATTTATTTCATATACAATAACATTCATAAATGTTACATGTGTGGCTTGTTGAATTTGTCAAATACTTTTAGGGATGTGCTGATAAAGTAACTCTAGGGAAAAAAAAACCCAAAACATGATTTGTAGCATTTGTTGATTTTCATGATTTATGTACTTCCACCGTGCCCACTTTTAAGTTAGCGATGGTTTAACAACCAGCTCACAAACATTTCCCAATTATATGAGAACAGCCTCATAGGGACATAGGAGAGAAGCTCAGAACACTGTTGCGTGTATCACACTATCCGCCACCCCCCAAATCAAGATGCATGCCCAAGTTTCTCTCGCTGTGCTTTTCAATTAATTCACCTCTTACCTTCCCTGGACAAACAGCAATTCTGACTTTTATTCCTACAGATTGGTTCTGAACTTCATAGAAAAGGAACTACAGTGTAGATATTCTTTTGTTTGTAGCTTCTGCTCCATTTAATATTTCTGAAATTTGTTCATATTGTTGCAGAGAATGTAAGTTTTAAGCCATTGTGTTTTCTTAGAAATCATTTTTTTGTGTCCTTGCGTTGATCTTTGGTCTAGTATTACAACAGAAGTACTTTCAAAACATAGTTTTCTCCCTTTAGAATTCCTCTTTCTTATTTACTTTTCCTAGTTGCTCAGAATATAATATTGGCTCTACTGCAAATAGGATGTAAGAGAAAGCAGATTCCATCTTAGTATTTCTAAATTTCGGGTCTCATATTTTATCAAAAGGAAAATCAAGTGGAAAAAATCATAGTCTATCAGTAGGAGCTGTTTACCAATCAATTTCTCTTTTCATGGTTGTGTGTGTGTGTGTGTGTGTGTGTGTGTGTGTGTGTGTGTGTGTGTGTATGTATCTGTCTGTGTCATCTGTTCTGAATCTCTGAACATGGTCACATCAAAGCCTCGCCAGGAGATGTGGAGTATGTACCAGTCAGGCTCAAACCTTTGGAAACAGCCTGACTTCAGTTCACCAGCTGGGAATGTTTTCCATAGCAACATCCTGGGCTCATCAGGACAGTGTTAGAAATCAGAGGCCAGTGATGAAGGCCCGTAATATCCAAGCAGAGGCCCCAGGGCTGAAGGCAGGCGTTCCCCAAATAAACTAAAGAACCAGATTTCCAGGATGCTGCACACTGTCAGTAAGGATTTCTGTAACACTTGACAATTTTGTGATATTTTTAGCTATTTCCTCAAGGTTTTCCAAAATAGCTGCTTCCAACTGCCCTAGAACTGCTATTGTTTTTATAAAAAAAGGATGGTGACAATAGGGTCTTGAATGATACGTCCTTTCTGGGAGTCTGATCCCCTCAATTCTGGTGAGCTTTTATCTAGGTGTTATTTAGGGCTAGTGAAAATTGAGAAAGGATTTCAGGGAAGAACTGAAAACTTGCATTGGTTGGATTTTTTACTACAGAGCTAAATTTGGGGTCAAGACGAAGTGCTACATGCCCACCATACACTCCTTCCTTTTTAGCCAGGGCTGGGTTGGAGTCCTGTGATCCCGGGATCTTGAGCACTGGTCTCAAGCCTGCCCCAAGGGTGCCCTGCGAGCAGGAATTCGTGTCTGCTGCACCCCGGCTTCCAGGTGTGGCTTCTCTCCTCGGCGGTTGTCTCTCTTCTTATCTGTTGGTCAGGGTCAGACTTATATTTGATGTTGACTTTCTCAGTCTTTTCTGGATCATTTTCTATTTCTTCCACTTAGATATTTCCACTAATAAAATTTTTATATGTTTTTCAGAGTATCCAGATGGATATAGGCTCTTCATTATGTTCTGCAAGGCCAATGTCAGATGGGTGGTGACCAGGCTCCCATATTCCGACACGGATATCTACGGTCCACAGTCTCAGCTCCCATGCCCTGCCCTCCCCCCTTCCCAGAAGAGTGGCTCTCAACAGCAGATATGGCTGTGACCCCAGCCTCCAGGGAACTGTGGGGAAGCAGCCCTTACCATCACATGGCTCCGTACCCTGGCCTAGCGTGTGTTCCCATCTCTTCCTTGTCTGTGCCGCTGTTGTAGCACACAGGACAGCTCTCTGCCATGACAGCAACACTGAGCTTAAAAGCAAAAACTAATGTGGGAATGAAGGAACCTGGACCAATAGCCTCAGTCACCCCAGGATCAGCTGGAGGACAAAGGTTGTGCATCAAGGCAAGCAGAGAGTTTGCCCACCACACGCATCTATGCTGGAGGAGCCAGAGAAGAGAGAAGACACTGCGGCTTTTTGTGTTTTTAGCTTTGTGGTTTTTGGCTTTTTGCTGAGCCAGTGACTGAGACGTTTCCCAGGAAATAACAGAGCAAAGACCCTAACACCTGTCTCTTCTCTGCACCCTCAGAGGACATTGACTCATGAAGTCCTCAGAACAAGGGCAGAGGCAGAGTGAGGGAAGAAAAACTGCTTTTTCTTCTACCAGAGCTGGGCATTCTAGGTTGCAGGGACTCTTAGAGGGGTGGTTTGTTCCAGTTGGACAGGGAACCTAGACCTTGTAGGATGGGGCTGCCCTGAGCCCAAGTCAGCCCAAGGCCTTGCTGGAGTCAGGCAGCAGAGCTGCAGGCTGGGTCCAGATTACACTCTGGGGACCAGAAGCCCTGTTGGCATCTGAGAACTGGAACACGACTGGGGACTAGAAGGAACAGATGATATTGTCCAGGACTCACACTTGGCTCTCAGCAGCATTAGGCTTTGCCAGACCACCCTCGTCTCTCGCTCTTGAGGGATGAAGAGGAAGATTTGTGTCTTGGACTATTATCTTCTTCTCTTGCTACAGATTCAGTCAGACTGACTCTGCCCATGTGCGAATCAGTACCAAAACATGTACAGGGAGATGGTTAGTTTTGCTTGATTTTACAAAAAGTTCCACTTGAGACAAATAGACATGTTTTCATCAAATGATGAGCTGGGAGCGGGGAACAGAAATCCCCAAACTGGGGGAACAGAGAAGGAATAAAGGTAAATCACAGAATCTTGACATGCACTTGATACCAGGCTTTGAGAGCAAAAATTAAACTGTTCTTTGGGTCCACGCACAAGATCTCCCTAAGAACATAGACACACATGGCAACCAGAAACTGGACACACCAAATTAGCTTCCAGATGCACAGCCAAAAATGTAGAAATGCAATCTGAATACCAATGGTCTCTTCGCCAAGCCTAGCAAATAACAAGCTTTATTGGAGAAGATGGCCTCATTTTGATTCACTCTGCTCTTGTAAGCTTTGTAGCCAGCAGTGATTTAACGTATCTATAGCTTCTTTCCCTCCCAAGAGTTCCCACAGCTAAGCCCCTTGGCAGAGGTCTCTGAGGTTGCTCGACTATGGAGTGCAGAGCTCAGAGGAATTGTCTCATTTCTATTCTGGATGCAGTCGCACACATATGAGTTCCACAGGTGCATGCTTTTTATTTAAAAAAAAAAATCACAAGGGAAGTAGAGTGAGACCTCAGAACAATTTGTTCCATAGAACTGAGTGAATCATCTTCCATAATGAGCAGTGTTGGCCAGAGCTGCTGAACACTGAACAGTTCTGTTCATCAATTATGCAAGGACCTGCTGCCTACCAAGGATACTCATTAACAGAGTAAAGGCTGATCGGCTCTTTACTCAGTCAGGGCCCACCAGAAAGATGTGGCGCTTTCACCCTTCTGACTCAACAGTGCTGTGCATTTCCAGGGGGAAACTAAGGAGCTTAGTGAAGGGGAATTTCCACCATGGGTTCTCTTCCCTTGACTGAGAACCCCGTGCTACATGATGTGCAGTCCTTTTGTAAGGACCCGGAAGCAGACGTGAGGTCCTCACTCCAGGAGCAGCCCTGGTCCAGTGAGCATGTGTCTGGGCTTTGGCCAAGTCCTTGCTACTCAGAGTATAGGCCATGGCATGCACCTGGGGCTTGTAGGAAAGTGGAGTCTCAGCCCTTCCAGGACCTTCTGGGTCAAAGTCCGTGTTTTAATGAAAGTTTCAGAGCTTTGTGGGAAGTGACATGGCACTAACTAGGTGTGGGAAATATAGAGTGTTTGGCTCTGTCTTCCTGGAGCTGCAGTCTGAAGTGGGGAAAGACTGATAAACTAAATGAGGACTCAATCCACAGGGATAGCTGTGTGGAGGTCTGTACCAACCATAGGTAACAAGAGACGGTGGTGAACTCCACCCCAGGCAGAAGGGTGCTCTAAATGGTGCCAGGCAAAGACAAGACAGTGGGTCTGCCTGCTCCATGGTATCACTCCACCCTCTGGGGTTGTCTCCTGCCATTCTCCAGCCTGTCTCCCTCCACTCCAGCTCTCCAGCACTGCTGTGAATTCCTTCATATCGCTGGATTTTGCCACCCACCTTTCCTGTGGCTGTTCCTTCTGCTTTCCCCTGCTTCTTCTCCTTGTTCACTTGGTGAACTCTTCTTCTTTCTACAAAGCCCTCTGGGATCCTGTCCTCTGTGAAACCTTCAGTGAGCCACTCCTGGAGAGAATTTATAATTTACTACTTTGGTCTAGTCTTGCACTTCTAAATATATCAGATTCTACTGATATTTGTTTTTGTCACATTCTGTTTTATGTGTCAGATTACATTGTCATCATTTGCTTAATGAGGGTTTTCTTTTAAAATAGTGTATTCTTTGCAGGTAGGAAATATTTATTCTTTGCAGGTAGGAAATGTATGAATGTGAATCCCCACTTTGGCACATAGAAGGCTTTCTGTACTGCTTTCAAAATTCATTTGGAAAAATCTTAAAGACATGAAGGGGCTGGGTGTGTGGAGCAATCTATTGTACTTTTGGTCCAGCTTCAGCACAGAGTGAGGAGATACATCTATCTTCTTTGGCAGGGGAGTGGAGGCTGAATCAGGAGAATCCTTCAACACTCCACTAGGAGCTGGAATTGGAACTCTGGGAAATCATGAGCCCATACATACAACAAGGCATCCAGGTAACTAGATCTGTGTTTGGGTAATTGTGGGGGGAAAGGGTCAGTGCTCTGGGAGGGTGGCATAGTAGTAGAGTGCTTGCCTAGTTTGTGCCAGCACTGCCAGAAACAAAGAAAATGAAACCCCATAGCAGACAAGTGGTTCTAGCAAGTGATCTTACAGGTCCAAGGTCAAGGCTCAGGCCAGGGCACAGTTGGAAGGGCCAGCTTCCACACAGCAGACGCAGGTGGGTGCCGCATAATGCAGTTTTCTGGTTAACTCAGAATGAATGAAAAGTCATCCCTTTTATTTTCAGCAGTATTGGCATGTTTTCTGCAATGCACTTTTTCCTGCCCAAATCTTATGCTAGACGGAGCATAGCGCCTGGCCTTTGGGTGCATTTCCACATTACAGAAACAACAGACACAAATCAGTATAGAACAGATAATGGTGAAATAATTATTCCATGGCTTTGTGCAAGTCAGTCTTCCTGGGCCTTAGAATCCTTATGTGAAGCTGAGGCATTTCCCCATGTGCTGATAGTGGCCATGCAAAATGGTGCAGCTGCTGTGGAGCCTGGCTAATAATTCAGCAAAAAGGGGAAACAATTACCCCAACACCCATCACTTCCGCAGCCAAGGGAACTAAAAGCACGTTCAAATGAAACCCATACGTTAATGTTCATAGCAACTCGATTTATTGTAACAAATAAGTGGGAATGACCTGATGCCCATCAACTGTTGGATAAATTAAAAATGCAGTTTGTTGATCCCATGGAATGGATTGTTTATAAAAGGAGATGATGTGCTCATACATGCTACAGCATGCTGAACCTCAAAAATCTTGAAGATAAAGTAAGAAAAAGCCAGACATTAATGGCCCCACATTGTAAGATTCTACTGTATGAAATGCCTAACACAGACGAACTCAGAGATGGAAGCTAGAGGCTGCTGGGCAAGGGCCGTGAGGGGGGGAATTGGGGAGTGCCTGTTCAGTGGGCCCATGGTTTCTTTTTGGAGTGATAAAAATATTCTGGAATAAGACAGTCATGATGGCTGCACAACTTGTGAGTTTCCTAAAAACCACTGAAATGTGTGCCTTGAGATGGTTAAAAATGATGAATCTGTGTGATGTGGATTTTATCTTATTATTTTAAAAGTGAAGTGAAGCTTAAGTGTCTCAAAGATTTCTTGGAGCTGATTAGAGTTAAGGAGATCTTTCTAATGCACAGTAAGTGCTCAGTAAACATGTGGCAAGTTGCAGTGGAAGAAACCAAGTGTGACTCTGTAGGGTGGAGCTGATTTCCTCCTTGTGGAGCTATGTGGTCCAATGACATCTGCCAGATCCTTGCACAGTGGGGCTCTTGGGACAGTGTTTCCTTTACAGGAATCCAGTTCACGGGTGATGTGCTGCCATGGGCATAGCAGAAAAAAATAACAAATGCAATATACATGCACTTTACAGATAGTAATAATATACATAATGCTTTCTACTGTAAATCCCATTTGGCCAATTGATGTTCACAGAATGTTTTGGATGATTTTTGCTGAATTCTTATATTTGCAGCCAAGCTATGATTGCAATTGAACTATGATTTAGCAAATGAAGTTGTGTGTCACCCTCTAACTCTGTTTCCAATAAATTTATTGTCATTACCTTGATATGTAATCACTTCACTAAATTATTTCTTACCCAAGTAAAATTATAACCATTAAATTAAGACCTCTTTCTGCTTTGGCACTGTGCATGTCCAAATTTTGCTTACTTGCCAATGCTTTGAACAATTTCTCCTCTGAATTGGATCATAGTTTTTTGAATACTGGAGAAATATTTCTTCATTTTGTGTGTTGTGTGTGTATTAGTCACAGTGTAATGGCTACAGCATGACAACTTTTAAGTTTAATTTTCATTATGAACATTTTGTCTATCATCTTCTTCAGTTTAGCAGTCAACAAAACAATAATTCAAGCCCTGAGTTATCTCATTTGCTGATTTCATGGCTGGTGTGAAGCTACTAATGTCACTGAATAAGGTGTAGGAAGAGGAGAGGCAGCTCGGCATTGTAAGGCGTTTCCATGTTACAAACACAATAGACACAAATCACCCAAAGAACAGATAATGGTAAAATAATTATACAGTGATGAGTTCAGATTATTTATTACCTCTCTTTTTAATAAAATATATTTAATTTTAACTTTATGTGGTTTAATTTTTAATAATGGCTACGTTCTTAACAACCAGCTGGTACCATTCCTATAAATTTAGCATGGGCTTTTGTGTACCATGCTGCTGGCTTTGGCACACCAGTGGGTACAACTGTAATTAGTAGTTTATCACACTTTTATTAGTTCAGCACCCCACCAGGAACTTCATAAATATACTCTCCCATGGGCCTTGGCACTCTCTTAATTGCAAATTCTTGAGTGTATCTTAACTGTTATCCTGTGGAATATTTTTTCCTTGAGGTACTCCACGATTTTAAAAAAAGTGGCAGAGTAGAGTGCTACACTGAAAGCAGTTTTCAGAAACTCTATAGGACTTCTCAGAGCCCTTAATATGCTAGCACATGTGCACTCTCTCAGAGGAACATACAGTGTTCAGCTATCATATTAACTTAGCAAGATTTCATGTTGAAGATGCTGCTAATCCCTTCATGGAGGCTGAGAAACCCTATAGGTAGATGACATTCACAATAGTCTCAACCCTTCCCCTACACTTTCCAGCCCCCCAGGTTCTCATGCAGAGAGGGGATCACACAAGCAGATCTGTAACTCACCATGGTTCTTTGCTCACTTCTTAGGTATTTTGGATCAATCACATGTAGTTAATATACAGACTTGGTCACCACTTTGGTTGCCCTAGCAGGACTCTGGCCCAGATCACACAGGTCTCCTCAGGACAGTCACATCCTTACCCAGAAGGCCTCTTTGTCCACTACTGCGAGCATGGCATATGCAAGACCATGGGGAAAGCCAATTCTGACCCTCCAGTGCCTTGCCAGTTTCATCACCATGCTCCACTTGCAAGGCCTGGCCTCACCTTCCAGTAAAACTCTTTGTACTTGAATCTCTGTCTTGGGGTCTCCTGGCAAACCTAAACACAGTTTCTCTGTCCCTTCTTAGACTCCATCTAGCACACCTCCACACTGAGGCAGACCCTCCCTTCATCCTGCCTCTTGACTTTAAAAGAAAGAGAAGGCCTGCAAGGGCCACCATTCCTTAGAGTGACCCTAAAAAGTACCTCTGGGAAAAGCAATGTAAATCAAGAGCTTGTGTGGGAATCCCCATTACTACCATACTTGGCGCCATTCAACAGCTCCACAGGGTTGAATCCAATCTCTTTTGGATTCAGATTTTTTAGGTTCAGCAATTTATCCTTGGTGAAGGTAACTTTTAAATCTCATCTCATCTTTTCTCTCACATGCCCAACCTGCCAAGGAGGGAGGTCTGAAGAGGTTTTCCAGGAGGGTTTCTCCGTGCTATGGGTGGACTGTTCATGAGTATACAGCAACACACAAAAGTGTTAAAGGAAATTTATATTTGATGGTTCAAAACAACCATTAAAGTCATCTTCATAAGAAGAAAAAGTTTGCTTTTGCTTTAGATCTTATTTTATCTTTTCTGTGACATCTGTGCATCAAGTTGCACAACAGATCCCATAGATTCAGCCTTTCGTGAAAGAGCAACACTGACCAGTGCTTGAACTGTGAGATGCACAGCCTGGGAAGGAGGCATAGGATGATTTTGATGTTGATGGACTCTGTAGACTTAACCTGCTCTTGGGTCCTTCACATGCAGTGGCACCACAAATCAAGACGTTACCAGTAACTGCATGGTCACTTGGGTCCTAGGAGATTGAGGAGGCAAAGATGAGAACAGATGAAAAATCCCAAGGTGTCCATGGCCAAAGGAGTCCTCCAGGAAACAGGAAGCAGGAAGCAGACTTAGTGTGAGGTGCCCAGCAGTGTCCCTGGAGTGCTTGTTCAGTACAGGGAGAGGCTGAGGGAGGAGAGAGCCGTTGGCTCATTTAGCTAATTACAAGCAGAAGGAAGAGAAAAATAACATGATTAGCATGTTTCTCCCTTTCCCATGATGACAATGACAGCACAAGCAATCTGCTGTTTGTGCAGAGGGGCCCTGGGAAGGAGTGCCGAGAGCATCTGTTCTCAGAAACTGCTGTTCAAAATGGCAGGAAATACAGACAGCCAAGAAGAACCTCAGTCGTGAGGAGAGCCGAGAGGCGTGTCACAAGAACACTTGGGTCCTGAGGAATTTTAACCTGGGGACTGGCCCTGGGGGACCTGTGGAAGGATGGCCCCTCTTCTCTTCAGAGCTGAGGCTGTAGGGAGTTGTTCTTGCTGTGATCCCTTCCTTAAGGACAGACACGCCACCTCGCCTACTTCTTTAGCTGACCAGGGCTGTCTGTTTCACACTTACCGACCAGGGCTATTTGTTGGTAGCAAATCTTCCTGGCAAGAAGCTGAGTTCCAGGGTTGACCTCCACTCTTTGCTCAATGGGAACAGTAACTATAGCTGTCCCCCCTTATCCTCTGGGAATATGTCCAAGATCCCCCAGTGGATGCTTGACAGTGTGGAGAATACTGAACCCAATATATACTATGTTTTCCTTATAAATATATATTTCTGATGAAGTTTAACTTATAAATTAGGCATAGAAATTAACAACAATAACTAATAATGAAATGGAACAATCATAAGAATATGCTGTAATAAAATTTCCAAAATTACTACTCTTGTGTTTTGGGACCAGTATTAAATAAAGATAAGGGCTATCTGAACATGATGACTGTGCGCCACAACAGTTGACTTGTTAATCAAGATCACTGAGTGACTGAGTGGGGCAGCATATACAGCATGGAAACACTGGATGAAGGGATGATTCACATCCCAGGCAAGACAGAGTGCAACAAAGTGAGATTTCATCCATATGTCACTGAAAACTTACAGATTATTGCTGGAATTTTCCCTTTAATATTTTCAGAGTCAACTGAAACCAAAAAAGTGAAACTATAGCTAAGGGGGGACTCTGTATGTTTGATGGAAAATAAGGAGGACAGTCCCTTGAGGGGATGAAATTACTGTGGACTTTAAAGTTTTACAGAGTTCTATGCAATCGGCAAATCAAGAACTGATCCAAAAAAGCCTGTGAAATGACCTTGCAGCTGGCCTGGCCATCAGTCCTAACCTTTGAACTCTCCCTTTCTTGAGGGAGAAGGCAGGAGGGAGGTCCCCTCATCACATACCTCAGGCAGCCTTTGATATTCAGATTCATCATCTGGAAGCCCATTTGTCAGACAGCCATGAGCTGGCTCCACATCTGGTAGGTACCTTCTAATGGTGTTTATAACCCAACTTTGTTTGTAGAGTGGCCTAGACCGCAAGTGTGGATGTGGGCAACAGCTGTCCTTGCATTCTCCTGTCCAGTATGTCAATGCTACTCTGAGAGTTCATGCTTCATCATTACTCCTAGTTGTGAATAACCGGCCCTTGGAGCTTGTACCTCTCCCAGGTCAGCAAACTAGTCTTGCAAGTAAGAACAGGATATTGAACAGTCTTCTCTGGGGGCAGGGGGTTTTACTACCCTTAGTCACCCTGCAGAAAGGACAATTTTCCAGTCTCTTTTCTTGTAGTAAAATGAGAGTAATAATAGAACATTTTCTTAAGGATTTAATCATACCTAATGCTAGCTGCCATTTTTATTCTTATCATTAGCATATTGTTGTTTCTAAGATGAAGCATATTTTCCCCAGGAATTCTGAGAGCGTGGGAACACATCAGTCCTCTCCTATGAAAGAGAAGAAGGCACTGTGTGAATGTGGCTGAGGCAGAGGAAACCTAGCCTTTGCTACCCGATACTTGGTCGGTTCCCTGGCAGCCGTTTTCACTGGCTCAGCAGCTGCTCTCCGTACTCCATCTGCAGACTCAGTTCTGCCCACAGACACCCTGCCTCTCCTCCCTATACCTTGGCTGAAGTTGCCAATTCCTTGACATAAGTTCTGCCTGCAGTACTGCATGGCATTGGATGGACATTCCATTTGCTTTTATGATAAGATGATGTATTCTCAGGCTCCAGGTTGGGGTTTATTTACAGTGGCAAAGGCGAGACTCTTTGGCTTACTCCTGTGCTCTGGGAAGACACAGCACCCACAACAGGATCTGGACATCATCTTGCCTGTAAAGTCCAAAAGGCAAGAAAGAGTCTGGCGGGACGACTCTGGTTTTATCGCTTGCCTTGTAAGAGAGGCCTTCACTGAATTACATTGCAATGCATCCTAGTATTTTAAAATCAAGGGTTAATGTTTTAACAGTCATTTAAAGAACGCTTGTGTGTCTGCTGCATCGCAGGACATAGTGTTATTTGCCAGTGCTGATATCAGTAAAAACAGCTTCCATCTGGAATATGATCATTGCATTCCAAGTCACACTGTGGGTGAGGCAAGAAGGTGAGCATTACAGAGGAAACGAGGCTCGATGTTCCAGCTCAAGCTGCTCTCCTGCCAAGCCTTCCTGCTGCACTTGCTAACAGCCTCTTCCAGGTATAATGAACTGCACGGTAAAGTCTGCTAACAGTGAGGCGCAGAAAGTTTTAATTGCCTGTTTCCTTTTATCAGATCATGATTTCTTTGGCTTCGGGCTGCCAAGGAGTTCAGAAGCAAATGTCAAGATCAGCTGCAAGCGCAGTAGTTTAGATTTTCAGAGTCTGAACTTCCCTATCCCTTTCTAGCACTGGTTGTATTGTATGTGTCCTTTTATTTTATGACACTTTGATCATTTGCGAGTAAAAGGAAAGACATGCTAAGAAAGAAACATCAATCCATCAGCCATTTCAGTTTACCTAATAGGAAAAAGGACCATAGAATTTTTCTTTTCTTCTAGATGTTTTGTGGGAAAGACCTTTTAGAATAACGTGGCCAGATAAAATACAGGATGCCTAGTTAAATTGAAGTTTTGTGTAAATAATGAATAATTTTAGTATGTGTTCCAAATATTGGCTATTAATTTTTATATTAAAACTTATTCATTGTTTATCTGAAATTCAAATTTAACTGCACACCCTATATTTCACTTGATGATTCTGACAGTTTTGTGATAATTCAAAGGCACAAAGATCCTAAATCTATAACTTGCTTTTGCACCAATGCACACAGTTTAGTAAGATTAAAGGGGGAAAACTAGAACAAGTTTAAAATAATAATAATAATGATGATAATAATTGCAAAACCAAAACCAAACCCTGAAGATGAGCCGAGCACCTTAGAAGTTGCGTTTTGAACATTTGGCCTCTGGAAACAAACTCCTCAGCTCACTGGCCGGGCGCAGAGGCGGCATGCTCTACTGGGGCTGGGTGGGCTTGGGGTGCTGCAACCTCTTTCATGAGGTGGTTTCTAGGTTCTTTCCGTCCTAAGCAAAGATTTGGTCAAAACAAGTGCAAGTGGCAGTGAGCTTTTACATTATGGTAGATAGGAAAGGAAATAGGCTTTACCGAGCAAGTTTGGGGCATATAAAAGTAGGAAAATAAGTACACTGTGTGGGACTAGAGTGGACCACAGCAAAAGGACACAGTAGCCCCAAGGTCCAGGCCCACTGTCCTTTTGTATCTCCTGCTTCTCAGGTTGACATCAGGCCTGGGCCATCCTATCAAAACCTGCTCACATTCTGCGGGAAGTCCACATACAGGGCTTTGGGAACTGTTCTGTGTGTGCATACTGGGATTCTGTGACTAAGGAGTCATGCCTACTTTTCCAGCTAGTTGTTGTCATGCCCTAGTCTCCTGCCTCAGTTTCCCAGGCACCATTGAGTCACACCCAACTGGGCCTACTTTTTCAGGATTAAAGCAATACACATTTTGCCCAGTTTGGCCAAATATTTGATCTAGACATTTTTTAATTACAAATTTAACTTCCATTTTCCCAGATGTGACCTTAACCTCAATTACACTGGTTCCTTGATTCTGTCCCTTTACTTCCTAGCTCCATGTAAAAGTGGTAGATTCTCTGTCTCAATAAAAAAATGCCTCACATTTTCCACCCAAGAGATCCCAGAGTCCTCTCCTGCTTCCCTCCAGTCTCCTCACTGTGGACAGCAGCCCTCGGCTTGGTGAGGAGGCCCTGCCCCTGTGACACCACCAGGGATGGAAGTGGCAGCAGTGCCGGTCCCCTCCCCCATGGGAGGAGGCCCTGCACCTGCCAAGCCCCACATCTCCGCCTCCTCAGAACCTGTGGTGCTGGACGCCCCACGGTGCCTGTCCTCGGGTCAACAGGTCAGAGGGCTTCCAGATTTCTTTGCCTGGATGGAGTCCTCCCCACAGGGCTAAAGTGGCCCATCCTTTGGGCCTGGAAAAGGCAGACACTTCCTATCTGCCTTCTTTCCAGCATAGGGCCTCCTTCTCTCCAGCACAGAGAGCTTGAAGCTCTGTACTAATAATGATAAAATCAACCTCTGATGTAGACCGTTCTAGAAGCTTATTTCTAAGCATGCTTATGTTTAAGCTGAAATCCTGTGGGGAACAAACCCTAAAGTGCCCATTGTGTCCTCATGGCACAAACCAGGTCTGACAAGGTGACAATAGATGGCCTTGGAGAAGGTTATGGTTATGAAGCTAATCTGTTTAAATCTGTGTCCCAGATTTACACTGGTAAAGGATATTAGGCTGCCTGTCAGATGCTCATATCCCTGCCCCTTGGTGCTGCTTTTCTGGGGACATGAATTCTGATTTTGCAGCAGCCATTACTCCAGGGATCTACAGGAGGGGTCTTGTGTCCAGGGCCAAAAGTCCCCTCACAGTTCAGAGTGCATCCCCACACTCCCCCGCAAAATTCATGGCTCAAACAGAATATGTACAGGGTTCCTGACAACAGTTTGCATTTTTCTTCACACCTTCTTCTCTCCCCTCTCCACAGGTGGAGAACAACGTCTGCAGGACTCTCATGCCATCTCCACGAGCCACTGCCTCCATCTCCGCACCGGTACTCCAGAAAGAGCACACCTCACAGAGCACATCTGTCCCACTGAAGGGCAGGGGTGCTGGGGAATTTATCCAGCACCTCTGTCCCCTGGGCTCAGGGGAGCTCCCGAATGTGGACATCAGCTTCCCACACTGGAACAGAGCCTGATATAACTAACTTTTCAAAAGAAAAGGTGCATTTTGGCTCATGGTTTGGGAGGGTCTGATCCATGCACAGTGGGCCCCTTTGCTTTGGGCCAGAGGTGAGGTAGAACATCGTAGAGTAAAACTGCTCACCTCGGGACCAGGAAGTGAAAGAGGGGGTTGTGGCTGCACAGTCCTCCAGAGACTGCCTCTGACCATGTAAGGACCTTGAACTTGGTGCCACCTCAAGTTCCCACCAGTGCCCAGTGTGCCATCCTGCGACTCAGGGGTCTTTGGAAAACACTCAAGATCTGAACTATAGCAATGAGACGAGCCTGCCCTGGCAGAACACCCGCAGGTGGACACAGCGGAGCCTTTGGGCCACACCCAACCTGCCTGCCGGGGATTTGCAGGATGAGGGGATGCGGTGGGGCTTGGGCAACCGTCTTCCTCTGGGGACCCTCAGCACCGAGGCCACATCGGGAAGTTCATGAACACTCAGAGAATGCTAAACGAACACAAAGATGGGTAAGGAATGCACATACAGAAAGTTTATTTTTTAATTGCTATTGTTTTATTAGTACATGCTTGCAGTACATAATGACTGTCCTCGTGGGGAGTTGCTACGTGTGTGTGACACATCTCAACTCTTTCTTCATCCCCCTGTCCTCCTCTGCCCCCTCTGTCCCATGGTCCCCTTCCTATTTTCAAAATGTCTATCTCCCTCTTTCCTACCGTCTATCTCTTATTTTGCTCCTTACTTATATTTTGGGTTTCACATGTAAGAGAAACTGTATATTTAAGCCTGTGAGTCTGATTCATTTCACTTAACACTATGATCTCAAGGTGCCTCCATTTTCCTCTGAGTGACTCAAATTTACACTTCTTTATGGTAGAGTAGTGCTCCATCGTGTATATACCACATTTGCTTTATCCATTCACCTGTTGGTGGACAGACATACAGGCCACTTTCAAGCTTTAGCTATTATGGATTGTGCTGCTATAAACATGGGTATGCATGTATCACTGTAAAGTGATGTCTTTAACTCTTTGGGGCAGGTATTTAGAAAGGGAATAGCAGGATCAAATGAAATTTCTAATTTTAGCTTTTTGAGGAATCTCCATTGTGGTCATACTAGTTTACAGCGCTAAAAAACCTAGAGAAATACAGTTCAATAACGCGACAGATGCTGTTCAGTAGTTAAGAAACGACTTCGGACCTTTTAAAACCAATTCAATCTAATGACATTTATTTGTTTTCAGCCTGAAATCCTTGAACAGAGTGGATTGGGAAGCACTATAGCAAGGTCATCGAGACCAAAAACAAAAATGGGAGTCTCCGTTAGGGAGTACTGTGGAAATAATAAACTGCGATGTAAGTGAAAGATATTACCGTTCTCCCTATGTATCTGGGCGTAGGAGACTCCAAACCCCATAGGGCAGTCTGTCTCACATGGCATTGGTAGTTACAGGGTTTCTTTGTATCGAGCCATAATTCACCTCTTAATTAGACATAATGTCCTGTGCTTTTGTATTCCTGCTTCACCATCACTGCGCGTGGGACTGAGGGGCAGTGGTTTATTCTGTCTGCCCCCCGCCCCCTGCATCCCCGCAAAAGCCCTATGATGATGCTGTACAGCAAGGATGGATGAAGGGGTGTGGTGGGGCGTTGGCAGCCGTCTTCCCCTTGGGATCTGACAGCTGGACTCTGCGGCATAGCAACCTTGGTTCAAATTTAGAATCTACCATGTACTGGCTTGATTTACAATGGGGTTTAGTTTTGTGTTTGTTTGTTTATTTTTTAAATCCCTTGGCTTTAGTTTTGCAGAGTTTTTTTTTTTTTTTTTGTAAACTGGGGATAATATTAAGACCTAATTAGTAGAATCATAGTAATGTACTTATTAAGTGATGTATAAGTGTTATTTATTATTTTACCTCTCAGTGTTACTGTAGGAACCAAATGAGGCAATGCATGTGAAGTTATTGTAGAGCACGATGCTTGGCATGGATTCAATACATGGGAATCATAATCATCTTTCAAAACTATCACAGTATGAAAACATTTGTTTCCTCTGCTTCTCTGGACTAAAATCTTCAGGTCACACAGTCACATCTCCATCCATGTCTGTGATCTGACTTGTGCAAATGCCTTGACTACGCCACATAAAATTGCTTTGGTCCAATAAAGTAGGTCTTTTTATCTTTCCCAGGTCACTCATTAGCATAAAGTAGGTCCTTTTAAGCTTTTTCAAATCACATCACTTAGCATCACATTTAAATACTTATCAAAAGATTGCAAACCAGGCTGCCCTGTACAGGTTCTGCTGTGTCTGTTGAGACCTAGTGGTCCAATTTCAAACAGAACCATGGAATCTATTAGGAATGGATCTATGACATGTAAGAGGGAATTAGGCTATGGTTGAGTTGCATGCTTAGGGGAGAGGGGAACATATGGGTAAAAGTTAAAATGTGTAAGACTCTGGCAAAGAGTCATAGCTCAGAGCTGCAGTGTTACAGTACAAATCCAGCAAGTTCCTCTCAGGGCCACCACCTCCTGGTGCTAATGGCAGTTTGGCCTTCTCTCCTTCTTGGCCTTCAGTGTTGTCTTCCTGAGTGTTACTATCTTCTCTGACATGGATTTATAATCATTGACCTGACCCTCTTTGCCTCTGCAGGAATTCACTAACATCTAAGGACTAATATTGTAAAATCTGTTGAGATCAACCAATGAAAAATATTTCTTGAGTACCTCCCACATGGTCAAGGGTTGTGCTAGGTCTTGTAGAGGACATAAAAGGAGTTCCGTACATGATCTTCCTCTTCTGAGGGCTTTCAAAACTAACACGTGAAAAAGAATTATTACATAATTAAGTGCTTAATTGTGTGGTGTAGGCTATAAAAGCAATATGAAGTCTATTTCCAGGTTGGTTTTCTAAGGCTCATAAAAGTCTACAAATATGTGCGTACATATAAATTATGTATATCCAAATCCCTAATAAAAAGTTTATAGCACAGATATGCCTTGGTAACAACAAAATTATTTACACTTTGAAGGGGAAAGGCGGTCACTTCAGTCAGATAACATGCCATCCCTGGTTTGCTTCACAAAAGTATTTAATTTACTGCATATTTGTCCTGCTCTCTTTTCAGCAGGAAGGAAAATGGTTTCTATAATTGAAACAAAAAAACAGGCTTTGCTTACACTCCTTAGAGGGCTGTAAATCAGGTGGAGTCAACGTCAGATTAAACAGGCAAGGCAAGGAGGAAAAACCACTCTTTATCATAACCACCTAAACCAATGTCTTGCCAAGCTTTGAGGGGAGGAGAGGGAGAGAGAGGGAGGGAGACACTCTAGTGCAGAGCAGCTTAACCTTGAGACAGATGGGGTCCTGCAGCTGAATCCAGACCTGGCTCTTCCACTGTGGCGCTCAGGCAGGCTGCTCACTGTGCTGTGGAACCCTCCACTTGTTCCACCCCTATGCAGAGCTCCATGGAGAGGCCGCTGACACAGCTTTCCCTCCCCAGAAAAAGAGGTGGATTTGCTGCTGGATAAAGGACACCAATTTAGAGGAGACATGGTGTCCTTATTATCCCTGTGCAAGCTGCCCTTGGGATAATCCCTCCTTTGTCTTCTTGGTGACTTATATGGGTCCACATCCTCCCACAAGGTTCCCTTGGAGTGGCTGGAGCTTTAGACAAGGAGCAAAAGGCTGGAGCTCTTGTCCCGGTCCTGTACCTCAGCTGGCCCTCTGCATGGGCCTGGTAACTCTCTGACATCTGGGCTCTTGGAGGCCTTATACTTGTGAAGTCTTGCTGCTGAGAAAAAAACCTGCTGTGTGAAAACTCTGCAGGAAATGTGGAGCCCTAGGCCGTGCAGAGCATCTGGGACTCCATTTAGGCAGCTGGTTGTTCATATTCTTCCGCATAATCCCTTGAGGACTCATCTCCGTGCCCAGTTTACTATCAGCGTGAGCGAAGGCACCTGCTCATTCATTCCAGGGCCCCAAATACTGTACTAACACCATGTTTTGAAGGTTTGAAGACATGTTCTTCCATACATATCCTTCTGTCACATCCTCAGAACTTCTTTCAAATAGGCAGATCAAGTGTTCTTGTTCTTATTTGCAGGATGCGGGGACAGAGTCTCAGAATCCAGGAGGGTTTAGTTTCTTCCGACTCTTTCTACTCCTCTCTCTTTTTCCTGGGAAGCTTTTCAAATCCTTCTCCATCCTCTGTGCCTTCTGGACTTGAACCTCAGAATCTTGGATTGCTCTTCCCGCTTCCTGCCTCTACAGATAAATTTGCTCTCCTGTTCATCTTAATCTCTGCCCTTTCATACTTTGTTCTCTGCGTGGGAGAAACAGAAGAATCTTAAGCTTTTCCACAAGCACCTGTGGGCAGCCTGCCCCATGCCACATACTTTGCCTCTCCTTACCCTTTGCTCTTTTACTGCTACCATTGTGGAAATCATTTATTTATTCAACAAATGTTCCCCAAGTTACTATTTTTTTGCAGAGCACTTTTTAGACACTAGGAGCAGGCACACACGTAAGGGGTTACAATAGTCAGGGGCAGATATTTGCACTTTTAACTGATACATCTGTGTTATGGTTGCCCGGTGTTCCTGTACATTTGTGTTTTCAGTCTTGGGTTGTGCGGGACCCAAGGATGTGTGGGTGCACTTGGTGTATGGAGAGACAGCTCAAAATGGCATTTTGTCAACCTCATTTTTCTCACTGGTATCAAAAGTCAGGACTGGTAGAAACATGTAAACAGAACCAGTTTCCTCTCAGGAGAAACAGCTGAAGAAATGAAGGGAAAACCAGATCATTTTAATTATTGAATGGTTCACATTCTCTAATCATTATTTTTAAGACTGCAGAAATTCTCCTGCACCTGACTGTGGGGTTAATGGAAAATTTCGACTGTGAACCAACTACATTTACCGGTGCTCGTTTGTGCATCTGCTACAGGACATCCTAGGGAAGTACAAGTCCAAGACCTTCTTAATTCATTATTTGGTAACTGATTGATTCTGAAAGCTACAGACCCTGTGCTTTGTCATCATTTTCACACCACACTCTTCAGGGTAATGTTCACGGTTAAATATTGAGCTTATTAGGAGATGTGGGGCCTCTAATTAACATGCACAGCCAAAGCTATGTTAAGTAAATTAGGCATAAAATAAATCTAAAATGATTGTGGGAAGTCATCAACTAAATTAAGACTCTGTAGGCAAGTGGTCAAAACTGGAGTCCATACTCATAAGTGAAATAAATCAGCGATACATGTGCAGGCAACGCATTGTATCACTGGTGTAAGAACCCGAGCGTGGGAATATAAACTAAGAGACATGAAGGAAATCTGTTCAAAAACAAAGAACAGATGGGACGAGGGAAAGGAGAAAAGAAAGAGACAAAAATGTATGT